>JASTWL010000413.1:0-162972 GCA_035220575.1 Temnothorax rugatulus | reverse complement strand
ATTGTGCAAGGGCTTTACGGAAAACTAAATGGCATTCTAACCTTAACATATTTTTAAATTAAAGAAATTTCTATATAATTTTAGAGTATAATAAAAAATACATCGAAACTTTATTTTTTAATAGACTCTACTACTACGGTAAGTATCTTTTTTCTTCTAAAACAATAAAAATAATTTTTTCAATTTTTACTTATTCCGGAAATATCAGTCCATGGGGAGCCCGGCCCTTGAAAAATCGCACCGATCGAGCTGACTCTGATTGGTTGACCCCCTCTCCGTTACTTTTCCGAGATTCCGTTTTCCGACTGCCATGTGACAGCACCCTTACGCGGAAAATATCAGTCCATGTGACCGCAGCCTAAAGGTGGAAGCACATAAAATTGCATAGCTGCATATGCATAGCATAAGACCGTTTATGCCATAAGACGCTCGATGCTCATTGGTCTAGACGGTCTTATGCATTCTGCCCATGGCTCCTGCAATTTTATGTGCTTACACCTTAAAGGCACCGTAACCGTTGATTTAAGCCGTAATCTTTAAGAAATTGACCAATCACAGTCGATTATTCTTCTCACATTCGACTGTGATTCGTCAATTTTTTAAAGATTACGACTTAAATCAACGGTTACGGCCTCTATAAATCATCCTTAAAGGCCATCGCACACAAAATTGCATAGCTTAGCATAAGCGTAACATAAGACCGCTAAACCAATGAGCATCCAGCATGAAGTCGCCATATTGATTTACATAAGATGCTCATTGGTCCAGCGGTCTTATGCTACGCTTATGCTAAGCTATGCATTTTGTGTGCGATGGCCTTAAAGGTGGAAGCACATAAAATTGCAGGAGCCATGGGCAGAATGCATAAGACCGTCTAGACCAATGAGCATCGAGCGTCTTATGGCATAAACGGTCTTATGCTATGCATATGCAGCTATGCAATTTTATGTGCTTCCACCTTAAAGGCCATCGCACACAAAATTGCAGAAGCTGCATAAGCATAGCATAAGACCGCTGGACCAATGAGCATCTTATGTAAATTAATATGGCGACTTTATGCTGGCTGCTCATTGGTTTAGCGGTCTTATGCTATGCATATGCAGCCTATGCAATTTTGTGTGCGAGACCCTTAAGGGTGCCATTACATGGAGCGCGGAAACGCGGAAACGCGGAAGCGCGGAAGACAAAATTACTAGATTTCCGTCGATCCGTTCCGTTCATTTGGTTGCCTAAAGGTGGAAGCACATAAAATTGCAGGAGCCATGGGTAGAATGCATAAGACCGTCTAGACCAATGAGTATCGAGCGTCTTATGACATAAACGGTCTTATGCTATGCATATGCAGCTATGCAATTTTATGTGCTTCCACCTTTATATTACACGGAGCACAATTTGCGCGAAAAAGCGGAATAGGGAATTATAAAATAAGAATGTTTAGCGGTATTTATTGATTAAAATGCTTGTATTCAATAAATAAACTGAAAAGATAAGCATACTAATACAAATTGCAATGAATTAAGTCAACCCACATTTAATAAAGGAATGTAAATGTCTAGTTATCACCATATTGTTCCGCTTTTCCGCGCAAATTGTGCTCCATGAAATATAAGAAGAGATAAACTTGCGGAACGAGCGCGTCAAATCGCGCGTCAAGTCATTATTAATTTACAAATACTATAATATACTTAATACTCAATACTCAAATACTTACTGGACCGTTCATTATAAACGTTTTACACTTCTTTATATACTTGTTTAGCACTCCTTGGCGCACACACACGAAACACGCATAAATTCCGCTGTTCCGCTCAAATGGGATAGAAAGAAGCGACGGAAACGCGGAATCTAGTTACTTTCTTTCCGCGTTTCCGCGTTTCCGCGTTTCCGCGCTCCATGTAATGGCACCCTAACGTGTAACCGCGTATGGTTTATAATAGCCGTAACCGTTGATTTAAGCCGTAATCTTTAAAAGCGGGGAACACAGACTTTTGTATAAAGGTGCCTTTTCATGCTGACGCTCGACGCTCATTTTCAGCGTCAAAATAGGTCACGTGATCAAAATTGACATGGCTACACTAGATGGTCGGTTGACGCCAGCGTCAACAACAAGAAGTTCGATTTTTCCAACTTCAAGCGTCAAGTCGTGTATATGCGTGTATCACAGTAGGATATTACCAGTTAGGTTAGGTAACTCACAAACAGCTAAAAAATGTGTTCCAGGGATAAATTCGCAATAAATTCTGAAAATGTAAGTTAATTTAATCATAAGTTTATATATGAATCGTAAGTTTATATATTAATCTGTTTTATATAAAATTTTATACGATTATATTACATTCGTTATTCAACAGAAATGCAAAAATACTTAGGATAAGTAATTATAAAGTTGAAAAATTCTATAAAGTTCAATTTTTCAAACTTCTATTAAAAATAAATTTGAATATTTATTAGTAATTTTCATTTTTAGCTTAATGTCGAAACTTGTGGTGTTTGTTTTGACAAAATTACTAATAATGAAATCTCCAAACATCCATGCTTCAAAGGATATAAACGTTTTTATCACGATGCAGAAACATCACAATTGTATCCTGTGACAAGTAAATAGAAATTTATTATTAATAACTATTATAATATCCCGGTACGGGTAATATAATCGTATAAAATTTTATATAAAACAGATTAATATATAAACTTACGATTCATATATAAACTTATGATTAAATTAACTTACATTTTCAGAATTTATTGCGAATTTATCCCTGGAACACATTTTTTAGCTGTTTGTGAGTTACCTAACCTAACTGGTAATATCCTACTGTGATACACGCATATACACGACTTGACGCTTGAAGTTGGAAAAATCGAACTTCTTGTTGTTGACGCTGGCGTCAACCGACTATCTAGTGTAGCCATGTCAATTTTGATCACGTGACCTATTTTGACGCTGAAAATGAGCGTCGAGCGTCAGCATGAAAAGGCACCTTAACGCATAATACGTAAGCATAAGAAAACTGATTGGTCTATTTTCTTATGCACAATGGACCAATCAATTTTCTTATGCTTACGCATTATGCGTTGTGCAGAAGTGTGTGCTCCCCGCTTAAGAAATTGACCAATCACAGTCTATTATTCTTCTCACATTCGACTGTGATTGGTCAATTTCTTAAAGATTACGGCTTAAATCAACGGTTACGGCTATCATAATGCGGGGTTTACAATGCGAGTCGCAAAGTCGTGAGTCGCAAGAATTGACCAATCACAGTCGATTATTCTCCTCAAATTCGATTGTGATTGGTCAATTCTTGCGATTCACGACTTTGCGACTTGCATTGTAGACCCCGCATAAACCAACCTTTAAGTCCCAGTCTACAATAGGTGTTTTAAGCCCTAATGGCTTCTGCACACAGGACGCGGAAACGCTTGCCGCGCGGCAAGAAGCGACGGCAGCCAATCAACGTGTAGTTTTTCCGTAAGAATCAAAAGTTTATTGGCTACCGCGTCGCTTCTTGCCGCGCGGCAAGCGTTTCCGCGTCCTGTGTGCAGAAGCCATAAACCTTAATAAATTGTTCAATCACAGTTGAATTTGAGGAGAATAATTGACTGTGATTGGTCAATTTCTTAGGGCTTAGGGCTTAAAACACCTATTGTAGATAGGCACTTATGGCTTCTGCTACGCTATTACGTATCTTTTCACGAGGTGAAAATACGAAAAGTGAGGAATTCACTAGAGTATCTACGATTTTATTGGTCGAAATCTAGTATATCTGTTCACTTTTCGCATTTTCACCTTGTGGAAAGATACGTAAAGGCTGATTTATAGAGGCCGTAACCGTTGATTTAAGCCGTAATCTTTAAGAAATTGACCAATCACAGTCGATTATTCTTCTCACATTCGACTGTGATTGGTTAATTTCTTAAAGATTACGGCTTAAATCAACGGTTACGGCCTCTATAAATCAGCCTTAAGGGCCGTGGCACTTAGAAAAACTTAAGCAGTAAAACTTAAGCAGTAAGAAATCAACAGTATGGATTTGCTACCGGCCGCAGGGGGAAGTGATCCGCGCAGTTCCTTGGGCCTAACGCACCTACGGCATTACCGAGTTCAGGACACCGCGGACATACACGAACAATTATACATACACTCATACACTTACACAGTTTCGAGTTTAAAGTCTTACGAGTTTACGAGTTTATACTACGCAGTTTAACTTTTGCTTGGGACGCTTTTATTGAGGCGTTCATGTTAACCTAGTCATAGTCCCTTTTTTGTTATGTGATACAACTAGTTTCGGTTTCGCTATTATGACCACATGGGCTACCCCCACGGTCTTTCCTTTATCTGAAGAAAAAAAAAAAAAAAAAAAAAATTTGCTACCACTTAGGGCCGTGCCTTAAGTTCTTGACTGTGATTGGCTGATTTGCTTACTGCTTGAGTTTTACTGCTTAAGTTTTTCTATGTGCCAAGACCTTAATAGGCCCCCTGGGAGTCGATTACGGTTCTTGAAACGAGGTGAAAATTACAAAAGTGAACAGATTTACTAGATTTTAACCAATGAAATCATAGATACGCTAGTGAATTTCCTCACTTTTGTAATTTTCACCTCGTTTCAAGAACCGTAATCGACCCCCTCACACAGGAAGCGGAAACGCTTGCCGCGTGGCAAGAAGCGACACGGTAGCCAATAAATGTGTTGTTTTTCCGTAAGAACCAAAAGTTTATTGGCTATCGCGTCGCTTCAGCGTCCTGTGTGTAGAAGCCATAACCAATTATGACGCTCATTCATAGACGCGGCAACGCCGTGCGGCAGAGTGCGTTGACCAATCAGAAGACTGCCGCAAGTCGCTTGCGTTAAGGTTGGTTTATAATAGCCGTAACCGTTGATTTAACCCAATTTAACCCGTAATCTTTAAAAAATTGACCAATCACAGTCAAATGTGAGAAGAATAATCGACTGTGATTGGTCAATTTCTTAAAGATTACGGCTTAAATCAACGGTTACGGCTATTATAAACCAACCTTTAATCTGCGGCAAAATCAAAATTTGTTGATTGGTCAACGCACTCTGCCGCACGGCGTTGCCGCGTCTATGGATCAGCGTCATTAGCATTAGAAGCGTTTCGCATTTTCGGTTACGCATATTCGCGTTTTTGATTGGTTACGCGATACGCTTTACGCGGAAAATATCAGTCCATGTGACCGCACCCTCAGGGTGAAGTTCCATGGAGCCAGCGTATGGCGTACCGGCGTATGGCGTACAGAAGCTTGGCTTTTTTTTTTTTTTTTACGTGAGGAAATCTACTGGTCAGTACTGACCGATAGCCCCCGAAGGGGAAGACCCCCCCCCCCCGCCCTCCAGGGAGAGGGACGAGGGGAGTGCCGGATTCTACGCGTGTGAATCACTGAAACGATCCACACGTGCAGCCTACCGGCTAAAACCTCACGGGTGTCCTTACCTGCGCCGAACTGGAGGGCGCCCGGGAACATTATAGTCCGGGAGCCCACCGCAAAAATTTGGATCGATCGCTTTTATGACAAATTTTTACTCGAAACAGTGGGTAATGTACCGCACAATACTAATTGCTTGTCAGCCAAAGTCGTACCCCCCGCTTTATATCTTATAACAAATTGTTAACAAATGAAATTGTGCGAGGTACTTCACTCATTGCTTTTATGAAAATTTTCTGTTTCAATAGATAGGGGGCAATAAAATGGACCTTCCAATACCCGGCTGCCACCCCTCATCCCCTGCTTTAAGGGTGGCTGCCGATGTCCAATATGACAATATTGATTAACTAACCTACACCCCAGTGAGAAATCAAAAGTCGAAATGATATCGAAATGACATCGAAATATGGACATCGAAATCCAACATCGTTTCGAGATTTAAACGGGCCTGATTTCGAGAAATTTTCGACATCGAAATCAGCTCGATTTCGAGAAATTTTCGACATCGAAATCAGCTCGAAGACATTGATTTTTCGATATTCACCCGGCATAAAAAAAAAATTTTTTTTTTCGAAATTTTATTACTATTTTATAACTAAATTTGTTTCTTAAGATGTAGTCTATGATTATAAATATTTTCTTGTATTTGAAAAACACACTTACCTTGGTGGGATTCGAACTCGGGACCTCTGGATCGTGAGCCAACTGCCTTACGTGGTAGACTACTTCTTAATTTGATGTAAGTGTTATATATAGTCTACATATGTCATAACCAGCGTAAATATATAATTTTTCAAAAATCATCTTAAGAAACAAATTCAGTTTAAAAAGAGTAATACAATTTTGAATTGGATATATGATATAATATTTCTTAATGTCGGGTGAATGTCAGAAACCAGTGCCGGCTCATTATGAAATTTTGTGTTCGTAAATATATTTATGAAAAAAGTATATTTTTATAAAGTTAAAACATTCTTATCAAAACCTTACAAGGGCCTTATTAGATAAAAATATTCGAGCTAATTTCGACGTCGTTTCGACGTCGTTTCGACATATCGTTTCAATATTAGCTTTCTCACTGATTAGATATGTTTTTATATAAAAAATTTTCTACCGGTGTCTTTTTCAGTACATATACAAAATAATTTAACTAATCATATCAAGAAAATTAAGACGGCGAATATTATTGTTGATTGTATGTGAATATTCGCCGTTTTGCAATGTTTCAACGTTTCTGCAATGTGACTGCAAGCATCTGTGCTGTACATGGGAATTCTTAAGCGGGGAGCACACACTTCTGCACAAAAGCGGGGAACACAGACTTTTGCATAACGCATAATACGTAACCATAAGAAAACTGATTGGTCTATTTCCTTATGCACATGTGTATGGACCAATCAATTTTCTTATGCTTACGCATTATGCGTTGTGCAGAAGTGTGTGCTCCCCGCTTTACTCATAGTCCGAGATCCGGTATTAGAAATTTCTACCCTCATCTGTTATTTACGAATGAAAAAAAATATATGCTAGATAACATATACATTGATACATCGCAAATAGGTTGCCGAGCTAAATCCTGACCCATCAATGTTAAATAATTAAATTTGTAATTAAATTTATTCGATCAACTTCCTCGATTGGTTATTTATAAAAATTGTGCATTAGTTGAGAGAATATACCCGAAGGAATTGGAAAAATAAAGGTTGCCTACTTTCCCCTCTGCGCAGCTGTGGAGTTGCCAGGTATAAACAGGTGAGTAAGCGTTATTAATATACCCTCATCAGTTATTTAATCAAATTATTATATCAAATGAAAGCTTATTTAATTCACAATCCAACCGTATTAGGTTGCTTTATCAAAAAGTTGATTGCATCCATGGTTGCCTAGATTTTGAGTTGAGCCACTTGAGTTAATTTCTCACAAAAATTGAAGGAACACTAAATTTATCTTTAAAAATAAGCAAAATTCGAGCAGCTGTAACTTTGTTAAAAATAAATAAAATTTAAATTTCAAGCTTAAAACCTCTACTTTCGAAAGGTTACTATTATTCGTCCAATTTTTATTATGTCTAGACATAATTTTAATTCAGCGAATTTTTATTATGTCATGACATAATTTTAATTCTGCCGCTAGGGAATTTTTAAGTCCATTCTTATGAATCAAGCTTGAATTCGATGTCTAGGTGTCCCAGGTTGCCGATAACGAGGTCCACATAGTGCGCCCCATAGTTTTCGGTGTCCAGGTGTATTAATACCTTGAATTCGATGTCCACGTGTTCCAGGTTGCCGATGATGAGTTCCAGATAGTGCGCTCCATCGTTTTTGGTGTCCAGGTGTAATAATACGTTGAATTCGATGTCTAGGTGTCCCACGTTGCCGATAACGAGGTCCACATAGTGCGCTCCATAGTTTTCGGTGTCCAGGTGTATTAATACCTTGAATTCGATGTCCACGTGTTCCAGGTTGCCGATGATGGGTTCCAGATAGTGCGCTCCATAGTTTTTGGTATCCAGGTGTAATAATACGTTGAATTCGATGTCTAGGTGTCCCACGTTGCCGATGACGAGGTCCACATAGTGCGCTCCGTAGTTTTCGGTGTCTACGTGTATATCTCTAATTCGATATCTACGTGTCCTACATTCAGATTTAAAGTTATTAATACGCGTAGACACCAAAAACTACGAAGCGCACTATGTGAACCTCGTCATCGGCAACCTGGGACACCTAGACATCGCATTCAACGTATTATTACACCTGGACACCGAAAACTACGAAGCGCACTATGTGGACCTCGTCATCGGCAACCTGGGACACCTAGACATCGAATTCAACGTACGATTACACCTGGACACCGAGAACTATGAAGCGCACTATCTGGATCCCGTCATCGGCAACCTGGGGCACGTGGACATCGAATTCAAGGTATTAATACACGTAGACACCGAAAACTACGGAGCGCACTATGTGAACCTCGTCATCGGCAACCTAGGACACCTAGACATCGAATTCAACGTACGATTACGCAACGCTTCTCTGTCACTCTCAACGCTCGCGCTGAAAATTTTACATCTAAAATCTAGGCAACCATGGATGCAATCAACTTTTTGATAAAGCAACCTAATACGGTTGGATTGTGAATTAAATAAGCTTTCATTTGATATAATAATTTGATTAAATAACTGATGAGGGTATATTAATAACGCTTACTCACCTGTTTATACCTGGCAACTCCACAGCTGCGCAGAGGGGAAAGTAGGCAACCTTTATTTTTCCAATTCCTTCGGGTATATTCTCTCAACTAATGCACAATTTTTATAAATAACTAATCGAGGAAGTTGATCGAATAAATTTAATTACAAATTTAATTATTTAACATTGATGGGTCAGGATTTAGCTCGGCAACCTATTTGCGATGTATCAATGTATATGTTATCTAGCATATATTTTTTATCATTCGTAAATAACAGATGAGGGTAGAAATTTCTAATACCGGATCTTAGACCATCAGTAAGAAATGACTCGTCAAATCGATGTCGAATCGATGTCGAATCGATGAGTCATTTCGACATCAAATTGTAGTATCATATTGATATCATTTCGACCTCGAATCGAGATTTTGCATATAAACGGATGTACGCAGAGTTACAACAGTAAAATTGAACAAAATAGTAACAGGAGTGACTGTTATCATTCATGTCAGTTTATTTAAGATTACTCGAAAATATGTCGAAATTCAAACGAACGTTGACTTTTTTTACCCTTGCCAACGATATCGAGCTAATTTCGACGTTTAAGCTCATTTCGACGTCGTTTCGACATCGTTTCGATATCATTTCGACTTTTGATTTCTCACTGGGTTATTACTTGCTTTATACGTTGATGACGGACTAGTAGCTGGACAGTCCGAGAGCAAAATAAATAAACTGCTCGCAATGCTAAAGCAGAAGTTCGAGACTACTGACTCGACAGCTGATTGCTATCTCGGAATCGAAATTCAACGTGATCCTAAAGCAAAGAAAATTCAAATTCATCAGTCAGCCTACACACGCAACGTGTTACGAAGATTCGAAATGGAAGAATCAAACTCAGTGGCTACACCATCAGATACGAAGATTGTATTACGTCGGAACGAAGATGATGACAGAAACCCAATGGAAGCAGCAGATGTTCCTTATCGGCAGCTCATCGGATCGTTGATGTACACTTGCTGTTGGTACACGTCCGGACATCGCACTAGCTGTCAGCAATTTATCGCAATTTCTTGATAATCCTTCAATGGACCACTGGAAAGCGGCTAAACGCATGTTACGCTATTTACAAGGAACAATTGGACTTGGCATTGTATATGATGGAAAATGCGAACAACCGAACAAATTGATCGCATATTCAGATGCAGACTTAGCAACTTGTGTTGACACACGTAAGTCAATGAGTGGTGTCACATTGTTGCTCAACAGTGGGCCTATAATCTGGTCGGCCCGCAAGCAAGGAGTTGTGGCCACTTCCACAACAGACGCAGAGTACATAGCAGCTCATGACGCAGCGAAGGAGATAGTGTGGACTCGAGGTCTACTTGAAGAGATCGGAACAGCTCAGGAGTCACCGACAACGCTAAATTGTGACAATGCAGCAGCTGAGAAGTTGATTACAAATGCGGCGTTTCATCGACGCACGAAACACGTCGATATAAAATACCACTACATACGTCAAGTTTACGAAGAAGGGAAGCTTGAGATTCAGCACGTGGCAAGTCAAGACCAGCTCGCAGACATCTTTACAAAGCCGCTAACTCGAGAAAAGTTTGTGATCAACCGAAATAGGCTTGGAATGGCATAAGGTCAATCGCGAGTGGGAGTGTTGGGAATATGTACGCTCCTGACCTTAGTTTTATGATTGGTCGACGCGGTCGCCTATCGGCAACACTGTAGAACTAGAAATGAGACGCGCGCGCTTCTTGTCAAGAACAGTCGCCATTTGCCATTACTGCGTAACCAATCACCTTAGTTATACCGTAACGACCGTTCTATATTATATTATAATATTATTCTATAATATTATTCACTGCATAACGCATTCTGCGACAAAAACATCTTCTAACACTAATATAATTAAATATAGGGCACTTTCGCCATCCTAAATTTAATCTTCCTCTGTTTATTAGTGATTTATGAGTGCTTTCATCCACTTCAATTATAACGGATGCTTGCTCCGTATCCTTATTTTTTCCTCTTAATATTTTCTTCACTAAGTGCACACAGACTTCTTCGCCCATTCTATTCTGCTTCTTGATTGTATCTATCAATTCATCATCCTCCATTTTTAATTCTTCTCCACCAACATTAATTATTTTAATCTTAGGTTTCCTCTTCTGTAGCTCCGTGACCTTGACCTGCTCACCCATTGCTGCTTGTACTGTCGTCTTAAGCTTTTCCTTCTCTTCTTCCGTCTCACATCCTAAGATCACACTCCCTTTACCACCTTTTCTTAACTTCGTGATTCCTATATCCATCTTGGTTATGTCAATTTTATCCTTAATTATTTGCTTCGTTATTTCACTCTCTTGTTGCACTTTTGGCTTTATAATCAAGACATTTTCCTCCTTCCTCGCCGAGAGCACATCGCTATATTTTCTTGCCGCTCCATCTGATGGTTCACATGACCCTTGCATCAACATTTTTCTTAATTCTTCTATTTCCTGTTTAATGCCTCCCATCTCCTCACGAACTATTTCTTTTATCATTAACTTGATCTCCTTTTTACATGCTGACTCATCTTTTATATCCCTCACTGTTTTTACAAGCCAATCTATTTTCCTATCAATATCCACCTCTCCACTCGAGGCTCTACTCCCGCCGCTTGTCGACGGGACCACGGGGGGGAGGGGAGCGGGATTCATTTTTGCAGGTGCCGCTGTTCTTCCTGCCGATGTTACTGCTTTACTTATATCCGCTATTTTATCACCATCACTAATAATGAACTTCTCGAATGGGTCAGGACATGGCACCAACTCGAGAGAGATAGCTTTTTTATTAGGTGTTTTGTGCTTAGATATACATCCTGGATGGAAGAAGAGCTTAACACAGGACTTGCATTGAATCACCTCAGTTTTTATTGCCTTCTTACATGCCTCGATACTCGGCGTATTCCTCGTTCATTCTGCTAATATCGACAGAGACAGTTAATTGACCCGTCACCTTCACACGTCACTTTCACACGTCAGCGTTTTGTGTTCACCGCCGATATCTACCTGTCGTACGAGACTTCGTTGACCTCTGTACGAAATGCAGTTCTCGTGACTATGTATCCGCATATTCCGGCTAGATAACACTCATGGCTAACCCCGGTCTACGCAGATATTCTAGCCACAACTTTTTAACACTCTCCCTCACTTCTAAACCACTCAAAACTAGACACTTTTACGGAGCGATGTTTCACACGTCTGCTTCTGCCGCAGAGCGGTGAGAGAGAGAGAGAGAGAGAGAGAGAGAGAGAGAGAGAGAGAGAGAAAGAGAAAGAGAGAGAGAGAGAGAGAGAGAGAGATTGATTGATTGATTGATTGATTCTTTATTTCGCCATAGTCAAGACTTTAGGCGATAATGAATAATACAAGAAAGTATGTAATAGGCAAGAGCAAAATACAAAAGACAAAATTGGAATAAGTAAGAACTAAAAGAAAACACACGGTGTGATAACTGTAATGAAGCGGTGAGCAGAAGTGGAAACGATGAAGATAATGATGTGTAAAAAGCGAAAAATAATAATAAATCATCTCCACCTGGCCATCGCTTCATCATTATAAAACTAAATAAACAAATGAAACGTATCTGAATGTACATAATTGATGTGATGGCAATACATCACACAACTAAATTTCGTTGAATAAGTATAAGTAGTGTGAAATGTTGTGTGAAGTATTGCTGAGATTAGTGAGTCAACGGAGTTCGGTCGTTGAGCTCTCTCAAACTGAATAAGAACTGAAAACGGAATTATGACATCGCCACTTAGCACTAGTGTAGATTTTGACGCAGCAACAATTTATGTACAAAGACCGGAACACACCTAGCTTACGTGACGCAACATGATCACGCACTCACGCCACGTCTTACACAACGGTAAGGCCCCCCGCGGAACCTCAGACGGAACCAAGTTCAAGTGAAAAAAGGTAGTCATAGAGCTTTTGCTTGAATTCATTGATGGACGACGACAACACAACCTCAACAGGTAGCGAATTCCATAAGTAAATGCCCGCAAGGTGGAAGGACCTGTGATAAGTCTCAGTTCTATGGATAGGAATTTGGAAGGTATGCGGAAGCGCCAGCCGTGAAGATCGCCTCAGCGAGAGATCGGCCTTGACAAAAATCTCAGAGAGATAGCTAGGAGACATACCATTAGATATCTTGAACATCTCAATACCGAGGAAGTATAGACGTCTATTGCTCACAGTCAGCCACCCGAGTCGATGACGATAAGGAGTAATATGTTCATCCCGTCTCAAACTGAAGATAAACCGAATCGCACAATTGATAAGCCTTTGCAGTTTGGTATTAAGCTCGTCTGTGACGTCGTTGTAAACGAGAGAACAGTAATCCAACAAAGGCCAAATCAAAGCAGACACAAGTTTTACGCGCAGCTGGAATGATAAAGAGTTTTTATGATACTTGAGCTTGTGCAGCGTGAAGTGTACCCTCCTGGAAATATGGGCGACGTGGCCGTCCCAAGATAGGTCAGAGCTCATGATGACACCTAGATTCCGCGCCTGGGTGACAAACGGAATAGAGGTACCACCAACGGAGATGAGAGGTAAATCATTAAAATTAATTTGGTCAACGTGACGCTTGCTGCCGAGTATTAGAACCTTGGATTTTTTAAGATTGAGAGATAATCCATTTGTGGCCGCATATTCTGAGATAACCCCAACATCGTGAGCCACTAGCTGCAAGGCAACATTCAGCTGACTAGAGAGACACCTACGGTAAACTTGCGTGTCGTCAGCAAAAATCAAGCGTTGAGTGAATCTTAGGAGAGCACCAATGTCGTTGATAAATAGGGAAAATAGGAGCGGACCCAATACTGATCCCTGAGGAACACCAGAGGTAACAGGTAGCCAGTCGGAGAATACATCCGCCAAATCGGCAACCGCTTGAGAGCGACCAGTAAGGTATGAAAAAATTAATTTTAGGGCGAGATCTGAAAACCCTAGTTTCCTCAGTTTAGCTAGAAGTAGAGGATGAGATACGGTATCGAAGGCTTTACTAAAGTCGAAGAGGACGAGGATCAATACCTCGCCCGCATCAACGCCGCTCTTGATATCGTGGAATAATCTTAGGAGAGCGGACTGGGTGGAGTAACCCTTGCGATAGCCCGATTGACGGTCGTCGAGAATATGGTGCTTGTTGACAAAGTCAACGATTTGGCGGTGCAAGATTTTTTCGAACAGCTTCGAGAGTTCACACAAGTTAGCAATGGGTCTCGTTTCGGACGGAGAGGAAGGAGATTTGACCTTGGAGAGAGGGCGCACGATAGCGCGTTTCCAAAGTGATGGAAAATAGCCCAGATTAAGGCAGCAGTTAAAAAAGGTGGTAAGGAGGTTACCAATATGAGGCAAGGCCAAAGCTATAGCAAACAGAGGCAATCGATCGCAACCCGAGGCAAAAGAAACAGAAGATGATGAAACCATTAGGGAGCATAGGTCGTCATAAGATATTTCGGTAAAACTAAACTGTGGTTCAACGGGCACAATGGATAGAATGATATTGGAGAATTGAGATTGAGTGCAAGAAGGAAAACGATTAGAGACAGAGGAATAATGAGCATTCAAGAGATCACGTGAAAAGAAGTAGAGAGGTGAGGAAAGAGGCGATTCAACTAAACCGAGATTGGCCAGTTGCCGCCATATCTTAGATGGATCAGAGACTGAACTCAATCTATTCATGTGAAACCGCTCTCTTGCACCTCGCAAATCGAGTGTAAGTTGATTCCTAAAGAGCCTGTAAATATGGAAATCGAGAATGTTGCCAGATCTACGTGCCGCATTGAAGAGGCGGTTACGATGCCGAATTCGGCGTATAAGGTCAACTGTGAGCCAAGGCGCCGACGGACGAGTCACACGAAAAGAATGAATAGGAGCATGTAGATCCAAACTGGCGGTGATATCATTAGTAACGGTGCTCAGGATGTCGTCAATCTCCGACTCGCCCGGGCTCGTCAGACCAAAATCGCGCGGGAAGGATGAAAGGAGCTTGGAGGTAAGAGTCTCAACGAACTCCTGATTATCAAATCCCTTATAGCAGCGACGAACCAAAGTACGATCCGTGAAGGACGGAGCCTTGACAGAATAGGTAAGCTCGATGAGATCATGGCCGTTGATGAAGGGGGCATCCGACTTACGGTAAGATAAAACTTTATCGAGGTTGTCGACTATAAAAACGTCCAACCAAGAGTCTGAGGAGCTGGTATGAAAAGTCGGTTGCGACTCGACGATATTGAGCGACAACTGCGAAACAATGCTCCTAAGATGATTGGCCTCATATGAAGAAGCGAGGAGGTTACAATTTAGGTCGCCTGTAATAATGATGTTCTTGTAACTAGGAGTGAATACGGAAAGTGCATCGATGTAATTACTAAGGTTTTTGCCCTTCGGTCTGCGATACATAGTAGTGAATAAGAGAGGCTCGCGTGTGCCGTAACGGATGTCGAGAATGAGATATTCAGGTGCATTCGAGAAAGCAGAAGGCGACGACGCAAGAACGCGCGCACGCAATGATTCATGCACATAACAGGCCACACCGCCACCCTCCCTGCCCTCTCTGTCAATACGCAACAAATAATAGCCAGAGATACGCACTAGATCGTCAGAAATGTGTGAGTGAAGCCAAGTCTCGGAAATTGAGATAATGTGAAAAAAGTTGAATGATAAAAAGGCCTGTATTGACTCAAGATGAGCAGGAAGGGAGCTAGCGTTAAAGTGGGCAATCGCGAGACGGTCATGCGAAGCAGACGAAACATGGCCAGCGTCAACGGTGGGTCACTGGAGCCCCGCCAGATCAGCCTCGGTAGTGATCAAAATCGGAGATTGACCGCGGTCTCTACGGACAAAGATCCGGCCGTCCCCGCACCATACGTGCTTAAAAGATAACTGTTTAGCCCTCACTCGAGTCCTGCGCAACAAGTTATAAATATCCGCGGGAAGCAGCTCGTTAATGTAAATGTGCCCGGGGACATCCTTCGAGAGGACATCGCTGACAGTCAAGCGACGCCTGCGGCGCACAGTCCCGAGAACGAAGTCACGAATCTCACGCGACTTAAGCACCACAATAATTGATCGCGGTTTAACGGTAGTGACCGCACGATCGGAGGCGGAAACAGTGCCAGGCGCCGCCTCACGCGTCGCAGACGCATTGCCAACCCCCACGTCCCGAGTCTCAAGAACGTCGGACGCAAGCTGTGGTATACCCAGCGCGCGAAAAACGCTGGTAACGAGTAGTTCAGATGAGTCGGTCAAAGAACCAGGTATCCCAGAAATAATAATATCCGACGTTCGCGAGCCCCGAGACGCGGAAGGCTGCAAAACAGGATGAGGACAACTCG
Source organism: Temnothorax rugatulus (assembly GCA_035220575.1). Classification (NCBI taxonomy): domain Eukaryota; kingdom Metazoa; phylum Arthropoda; class Insecta; order Hymenoptera; family Formicidae; genus Temnothorax; species Temnothorax rugatulus. The sequence continues at coordinate 146,940 of JASTWL010000413.1, read as the reverse complement.
AGTCACCCCTCAAATCGCGCACCTCACGTTCAAGAGCAGCACATTGCTGCTCCAGCTCGGTAATGCGCTGACTATTGCGATCGACACCCTCCGCAATCACACCCAATTGATTAAGTTTGTCGTTAATTACATTGCTCGTACGCCGCTGGTCCTCGATAAAAGCCGAGAATCGAGCCTCAGATGCCGAAAATCGTGAATCCGACGTCTCGATGAAAGCAGAGAATCGTGCTTCCGATGCCCTCAACTGCTCAATCAGTTGGCGCAATAGCGTATTAGTTGTAACGTCAGTCTGGCTGGCAGTGTTGGCAAAGTCAAACTGCTCGGTGCACTCAACACCCGGTGTTAGGTGAGGAACCGGAGAAGCCGCAGACGACACGCAAGGCAGACCGTCTGCAGCGCCCACGCCCGGCACCAGAGGCTGCGAAGCAGCCAGCTCTTTACAGCAATGGTCCGCGTATCTTGTTACGGAAAATGGTTTGACGCAACCAGGATGGAAAGTTTTCCCGCACTTACATTCAACAGCCTTGGTCGCAATCAAATTCTTGCACCTGGTACACTTGATGCCTGTACGCTGCATATTTGGATTGATAACAGCAGCGAGGAGGAGAACCTATGCAAAGCGGCTGTTCGGTGGGTAACAGAAGGTAGTGCCACTCAGAGCCCAAAGGTGTCGCCACATGCACAAAAGCAGGCAACGATGGGCACATGCGCAAGCAGCAGCCAATCAGCAGTCACCGGAGCGTGCACGGAGATAGCATCAAATAGAGAAACACGGCAACGGCAGGCGCACGCGCAGCGGCGGTCGACCTTAACCATAGAGCGACCAGAAGTATAGAACAGGTCAGATCGGCAAGGCAGGCGCATGCGTAGCAGCAGTCAACGCTTATCACGGAAGATTCCAAGAATTCACAGATTTCCGAGAATAAGGTTAGGATGAGCAATATTGCTTGTCAACGAAATGATCAGAAATAGGCAGCAAGTACCAAGAAAATGATTATAGATCGTGACAAGCAATTAAAGACTTGCTTACACCTGCAACAGAATAGCCCGAAGGCAGCTTAAAGCAGCAACAATTATCACTCAAAGAAGGAGCAAAAATACAGTGAACTGGCGATACTCACACACAGAGAGAGAGAGAGAGAGAGAGAGAGAGAGAGAGAGAGAGAGAGAGAGGAGAGAGAGAGAGAGAGAGAGAGAGAGAGAGTAGAGAAGGTATGATATTTAAATCTACGTCTTTCCATATCTTCATCTTTTTGTTTTATTTTCTTTTTATTTCATTAACTTATTGACTTTTCTGTCTTTCCGTTCTTTGCCTTTCGATGTTGGAGCCGTTTCAAGATTTTAAAGCTTATCCATACAAATTTATTAATACATTTTAATGTGTTATATTTTATAATAAATAAAAAGATATATAGTTTAATATATTTTTTTCCTTTCACAGATATTAATCTTACACAAAAGAAAACTGACGTTAAAACCTGTTTATCCTGTTCCCGTTATAAAGATTTTTCCCTGTTTCCTGTTCCTATTCTTCCATTCCTTTTGATTTAAAGGTAATAATAATTTTATATAAAATTTATATCGTTATGATTAATAGATACATACGATTACAAATATCCTTTTTATAATGATTATTTATTGATAACTATATAAAAAGAAAATTTGGAAAATCATAGGTTCTGTTAGTCATTGAAATTTCTATTAATTTATATTATAAATAAAATTATGTAAATTTTTTAAATCTATATTTATAGATTTAAATCAAAATTTTTATTGCAACATATACATGAATACATATATGAATTGTACGAAATCCATGCAATATATACATCGGTAACATGTACAAAATTTTGGAAAAAATTGGAACTGTTTTCGAGATTTTATATATGTATTTCTAATCAATTTTTTTCCTTTCACAGATATTTTATCAAACAAAAAAACCTATTTTATCCTATTCTTATTAGAAAGATTTTTCCCTGTTTCCTATTGCTGTTTTGGTTCTTTTTTTATTTAAAGAAAATAAAGACATTTACGGTAGACTTTATTTTACAGCAGATCTTGCACATTTGTGAATTTCAAAATTTCAAAAAACCTATTTTATCCTATTTTTATTAGAAAGATTTGTCCCTGTTTCCTATTGCTGTTTTTGGTTCTTTTTTATTTAAAGAAAATAAAAAGACATTTACGGTAGACTTTATTTTACAGCAGATCTTGCACATCTGTGAATTTCAAAATTTTTGTCTTCTATTGATAACTATAAAAAAGAATTTGGAAAATCATAGATTGTCAGTCATTAAAATTATACATGCTGAAATTTCTATTAATTATATATTATAAATAACATTGTATAAATTTTATAAATTTATATTTAAGAATTGGAGCTGTTATCGAGATTTTATATCTGTATCAATCCAAGGAGCGCAAATATTTTATAAAAACTGTCATCTATAAATCGAATGCTCAATTTGCATTAATTACGCATTTAAATGAGCGCATTTTGAACACGCAATTAATGTAGTTTGGAAGACAATGTAATTGTACGCGTATTAAAAGTACGTTATACACGCATTGGCGCTTCTTGGGAAATTTATCCAGATAACTAATTTATAAATTTTTAATGGTATCTTTTATACATGATTTTAAATCATGTTTTTTTCCTTTCACAGATATTTTATCTTACAAAAAAAAAAAACTATTTTATCCTGTTCCTGTTATAAAGATTTTTCAAAGAAGTTTCCTGTGGCTGTTTTTCTGTTCTTTTAATTAAAAGGTAAATAAATAGACATTTAGAGCAGACTTTCTTTAACAGCAGATATTTCACATTTGTGAATTGTCTGCTGTAGAGATATACTATAAAGAAGACATTTTCAAAATCTATTTTGAAAATTTGGAAAATCATAGGTTCTGTTAGTCATTGAAATTTCTATTAATTTATATTTATAAATAAAAGATATTTTATCTTACAAAAAAAAAAAAAAAAAAAAACCATTTTAGCCTGTTCCTGTTATAAAGATTTTTCAAAAAAGTTTCCTGTGGCTGTTTTTCCGTTCTTTTTAATTAAAAGGTAAATGAATAGACATTTAGAGCAGACTTTCTTTAACAACAGATATTTCACATTTGTGAATTGTCTGCTGTAGAGATATACTATAAAGAAGACATTTTCAAAATCTATTTTGAAAATTTGGAAAATCATAGGTTCTGTTAGTCATTGAAATTTCTATTAATTTATATTTATAAATAAAATTATGTAAATTGTATAAATCTCTATTTATGTATTTAAATCAAAATTTTGATTGCAACATATACATTACGCAACATATACATCGATTTATCGCTTTCAGTGAACTTATTAGCTCGCATACAGAATAACTTAGTTAGATATTGTATAAATTTTTATTGAAACATATACATTGATCTACTGCTTTCAGTGAATTTATTAACTTATAATAATATTAGAACGGAAACAGAAAGAACATAACGGAAAAAAGAAATAAAGGATCAAGCAAATGTGATAATACGAGAACATAATAGTAAGAATAATAGTAAGAAAAATAACGTAAACTGGAAAGAGAAGAACAAGTAAGTTTTAATTATACAGTAAATTTTTCGCGATTGTACGTCCAAGTAGACAATTTTCGACGTTCAATATTTAGAGAACAGTTTTAACTATATAAAATGCCTCGAAAGAGAAAAGGCGAAAATTTGAGTAAAGTGAGTCGTGAAAGCAGCCGTTCAAGACAGAGGCGAAAAAATGAGAGTTTGGAGGAAAGGACTGAAAGACTTAAAGCTGATGTTCAGAGACATGCTCAGCAGAGGACCGACGAAAATAATGAGGCAAAATTTCAAAGACATGAAGCTGATGCTCAGAGACATGCTCAGCAGAGGGCAGAGGAAAATGATGAGACAAGGTCTCAACGACTGGAAGCTGATGCCCAGAGAAATGCTCAGCAGAGGTGTTAATGATTATACGCTTTTGAATGCTAGAACTGGTTTATTGATCACAATCCTTGCGCTTGACTAAACTTCGATACACGCGTATTCCGCCATCTTGCCTTACATACTTCCTCTCACTCTCCTCAATCACACTTCGATTCGCGAGTCGATAGCTCGCGCGCTCCTATCTATCGATAGAGGGATCGAGAGCGCTAACATGCCGCCTCCCTTGAAAGGATTACCTTTCAAATACAATCTTGTTAATACAATAATCCAACTCAAAATTAAAACACATTAGTTTTAGAACTCAACTAAACTTCTTTTTAGGCTGCAGAACAATCAAGCAATCTGTTCCTTCGCCTCACGATAAATGAATAGAATAAAATATATGAAACTGAGCTTTGCTTATTCTTCAACGTATAATGTCTTAAACCTATAATGATTTAAACTGCGCAAAACAATTTTTTCAGTCTTCTAGTCTTTCGGATTACACTTTCTGGCGTTATTTAATCTCTAATAGGATCTTCTACCGGAATTGGGCACAGTTTTCTCACCGCTCTTTTAAACTCTCCGTTTTTTGTTTTTACCGCGACCACTCGCACTACTCCGTCTTTACCAGGATATAGTCTAGTAACTCTACCCATCAACCATTGGAAAGAGGGCACATGGTCTTCCTTCAACAACACGAGAGTATTCATCTTGATGTTCTCGCCGGACTCGGTCCACTTGTTTCTCCTTTGAAGTTCTTGCAGGTATTCTGACTTCCATCGGCTCCAGAACTGTTGTCGTAGCTTGCAGATGTGTTTCCATCGAGACAATCGGTTATCTGGTGTTTCCAGATAATTATTCTCGACCGGTTGTACCAGTGAGTCGCCTACCAGGAAGTGGGACGGGGTCAACACGTCAAAATCATTGGGATCATCGGATAAGGGAGTAAGGGGTCTCGAATTGAGGATTGCTTCGATTTCTGTCAGCAAAGTACAATATTCCTCGAAAGTAAGCACCTTGCCTTGTGTAACTGTGTACAGATGCCGCTTAGTTATTTTAACGGCCGCCTCCCAAATGCCTCCAAAGTGAGGTGCTCGCGGAGGGATAAAGTTCCATACGATGCGCTGTTGAGCCAGGCTTGTCTCGATCTCGCTCTTTTCCTTTTCTAGAAAGGCGAAAGTCTCCTTCAGTTCGCGGGCGGCTCCCACGAAGTTCGTTCCATTGTCGGAGAAAATTTGAGAACACAGTCCTCGTCTTGCTGTAAACCGACTCATCGCTGCTAAAAAGGCTTCTGTGGTAAGGTCAGATACCAGCTCCAAATGTACCGCCTTTGTGCTGAGGCACGTGAATACGGCCACGTAACCTTTCGATACATTGACTCTTCCTCGACGCCTGCTTTCTCGCACTTGCAGCGGACCTGCGTAGTCTATTCCCGTGCAAGTGAATGGTCTGGCGTAGGCACTGACCCGCTCCTTAGGCAAGTCACCCATCTTGATATCTAGAATTGCCGGTTTGAATCGGCAGCAGTTTAAACAATTCTTAATTACTTTCCTGACCTCTCTTCTACCACTAATCGGCCAAAAACGATGTCGCACCGCGCTAAGCAGCTGTTCCTGCGGACAATGATGCAGCCTGACGTGCTCCTCGCGGATAATTGATCCGGTTACAACATGTTTTGCAGGCAAAACCATCGGATGCTTTCGCTCCAGTGACAGACTTGCATGCCGGAGCCTTCCTCCTACTCGAATCAATCCATTGCTGTCCAGGAATGGGTCTAACCCTCGTAACTTGCTCTTTCGTGATATTTCTCGCTCCTTTTATAAACTCTCTATCTCTTCACGGAACGCCTCTCGTTGCGTCATTTTGACGATCGTCTGCTCTGCTTGCTGCAACTCCTCGACTGATAGTGGTCCATCCTTCTTAGCTCCACTGCAATTTACTTTGAACCTCATACAATAGGCTATAACTCTCTTGAGTTTTCCATATTTCGAAATTCTTCTCAGTATGTCGTTTAATTCGCTTATCTTTAACGTTACCGTCGCCGTCTTTAGTTCGGGTAAGTTTTCCTCTGGTTTCTTTGATTTCTGGGACTTTCGATGATTACTCACGAGCCAATGCGGTCCATGCCACCAAAGTCGACTGACTGCCAGTGTGTCTGCGCTAACACCCCTTGACAACATGTCAGCTGGGTTCTCTTCAGAAGGCACATGACTCCAAGCAACTCCTTCTGTCAAATTTTGTATTCTTAATACTCGATTAGCTACAAACGTCTTAAGTTTATTGGGTTGAAGTTTGATCCACCCTAGCACAATAGTGCTATCGCTCGACAACGTAGTTTCTCCGATACGGTCACCAAATGATTTTCTTGCTGTCTCTTTTAATCTAGCAAGCATAAGAGCTGCTTCCAGTTCTAATCTAGGCAGTGATATCGTTTTCAAAGGAGCTACCCTTGATTTTGAGCAGATAAGATGTGAGCTAACGTTGCCTTCACCGTTGACACTTACTGCGTAGATACACGCTCCGAAAGCTTTCTCTGAAGCAAAATCCAAACACATCGAATTTCTCTGATTCGCGTGCTGGAGCAATGTTCCTAGGAATTCGTAACTTGTTGATCTTCGGTAATGATGTGTAGTACGCTTCCCATTCAACTAGAAGCTCTTCTGGAACCTGTTGGTCCCACTCGAGGTCTTGCTGCCAAAGTCGCTGCATAATTATTTTGCTGTTAATTAGCAATGGTGCTATGAGTCTTAAGGGATCAAAGACTTGAGCGATTTTAGACAATAAAACGCGCTTTGTAATGATCTGTGAGCTTGAGACCTGAATCTCGTACTGTAGACAATCTTCGGTAGAATTCCATAGCAATCCAAGAGTCTTCATGGCTCCTTCTTTGTCGATGACGAGCATCTTGTCCGTTTTGCTTTCTTCGGATAGATGCTGTAGAACTCGCCGGTCATTTGATCTCCACTTCCTTAGAGGAAACTGACCTCGCATCAGCATTTTCGAGAGATCCTTTTGTAGTTTAATAGCATCTTCTAATCTTTTCGCGCCTGTTATGACATCGTCCATGTAGGTGTCCTCCAGGATAGCGATCGCCGCTTCAGGCAGCTCCTCGCTGTTTTCCTCGGCTACTTGCTGAAGGCATTCAATCGCCAAAGTCGCTGCGCACGCCGTACCGTACGTTACAGTATTGAGCTCGCCTATTTGTACTAGCTCGTTCGGATTCTTCCTCCAGAATATTCGCAATAAATGACGATCTTTCTTGTCAACGACTATCTGTCTGAACATGGCCGCCACATCTGCGGTTAACACGAATTCGTGCGTTCTGAAACTGAGAATTATTAAAATAAGTTCCCTTTGCAGGTTCGGCCCTGTTAATAACTTATCATTGAGACTCGTTCCTAACGTCGTCTTGGCGGACGCGTCAAATACAACTCGGAGTTTGGTTGTTGTACTATCCGGTCGTATGACAGCTTGGTGCGGCAAGAAATATTGCTCTGTTTCATGTCCTTCGTCGTCCTTAATCCAGGACATATGTCCCTGTTGCATGTAATCTTCCATGAACTCCACGTAGCTCGCTTTCAACTCAGGATCTTTTGCTAGGCGTCGTTCCAGCGAGATCAGGCGTCTATATGCTGTCTCCCTTGAGTCTCCGAGCTTGACGTCCTCGCGTATTGGTAAGCGAACGATAAATCGTCCCGATTCATCTCTCTTGACTGTTTCTTTGAACATCTTCTTGCACGCTAGCTCTTCTTTCGTGTAGTGTGGTGTATCTGGGAACGTCTCCTGCTTCCAGAAACGTTCGACTTGCTCGCTCAATTCAACACTTGATACGGTTAGGCAGGTTGATTGCGTGGGAGAGTTTGATTTGTTCATTTCTCCTCCAATTATCCACCTTAATTGCGTATTCTGCAACGCGGGTTGTCCTTCGATTCGATTTCTCGGCGTACCTATTACTATCTTCCAGTATAAAGCTGCTCCTATCAGTAGATCTATGGATCCTGGTTCTTCGAAGACAGGGTCTGCCAGCTGGATATCTTTCGGTAAGACTATATTCTTCACGTCAATTTTGCTCTGAGGCAAATCTTCTGTAATTGAAGGTAATACGAGGCATTCTAGTGTTGTTTTGAAGTTTTTGTAAGTCGACGAGAGTTGTATCTCAGTGACCTTTCTGATGGTTGTTTTCGTTTGACTAATGCCTGAAATGGCCCGCTCCTCTGATCGATATTGTAGCTTGAGCTTTCGCGCTAATTTCTCGGTTATGAGATTTGACTGCGAACCTGGGTCGAGTAATGCGCGACAAGCTTGTCGAGTGCCATCATTTCCTTGCACGTAAACTTTCGCGGTGGACAAAATTACATGAGATTCTGATCTCTGTGCGTAATAAATGCCTCTTGATTCTTTCTCCTTATTGGAGATCTGCGTTTCGTCAGTAGCTGGGTTCTGTAAGCAGTGCGTCACCACTGGTGCATCCGTCGATTGCTCTTCCGAGTCTCGATGTAAGATAGTATTATGTCGATTTGAGCATTTCTTGCATGTTGATGATCTGCAACTCTTCGCGTAATGTCCTGTGTTGAGGCAGTTCGTGCACAGTTGCCTTTCTTTTACCAACTTGAATCTATCTGCTATTGGCAACTTGAGTAATTCTTCGCATTTAAAGACTGGGTGATCGGCTGCACAAATTTTGCAACTTGCTGCAGTTACAGCGAGGGATGCCCGTTTTTCCCCTTTTTTCTGCGTCGCTGGCTTTTGTGACGCTGGTTTTTCCTTTGTGTGTTGGAGTACTCTTAGCATGTGGCAGCGATCCGTCAGAAACTTGATAAATTCTTCCAATGTTGGCATATTGTCCGGTGTTTTGTCCTTTACCACTGTTTGCCAATCGCGCTGCTCTACGAAATCCAACCGTTTCTTAGCTAAATGTATTATAATGGTTTCCCATTCTCCTACTGGTTGATTCAGCGCTTCTAATGATTTAATGTGTGTTTGTATGTGCCAGATAAATTGCCTTATGGAGTCTGCTTTGTTCTCCTTCGTGATAGCCGGAAATTGCAGCATTTCGTCTAGATGCGTTTCGATGATCATCATCTGGTTATCATATGTGTCTTTAAGCAATTGCCACGCTTTGCCGTAGTTTTCTTCCGAGATGCTGAATCCTTGAATCACTTGCCTCGCTTCTCCTTGCAGTATACCGATTAAGTATTGATGCTTTTGTGTCTGCGTGAGATCCTCGTCAAGATGGATCGTCGTCTCGAAGCTGTTTTTGAAGAATAGCCATTTGGTATATTCCCCTCGAAATTCTGGAAGCTTTATTACCGGAAGTTTTGGTTTGACTCTTCTCGGATCGTTGTTCCTGCCGTTTCTTTGGATGTCTTGTCCTGCCGGAAGATTCTCTGCGTTATTCGCTGCTTGTTGCCTACTGATTATTGTCTGTGCTTTTGCGGCTGCTTGGTAATAACTATTTTCGAAAGCGGTTCTTTCGGCTTCGCCATCGTTTTGGTCCGCTTGAAATAATTCGTCGTCTTCTTGATTTATAGAGTCCAGCTGAATCTGAATCTCCTCAAATCTTTCCCATAACTCTTGAAGTTTTGTTAAACGCACCGTAGCTTCAGCCACCGTTGGCGAATCTGCTGTATTGAAAAATGTGTGTGTACGCGTTACTTGAGCTTTGACTTGAGCTCGCCTTGCTTTTAAGTTTTTTATTTCTGCCATTTTTGTTTTTCGAGGAATGGAAATTGCTTACGAGGGAAAGGAATCGGTATTGTGCGACTCACTAATTTGTTGCTTATAGCCGTTACTTTTCGTTGCGCCGAGCTGTCGTGCTGTTGAGGTTATGCCTCCTTTGAACGCGCGGCGTTGTACGTGGCCTTGAACGCGTCCTTCTTTGTCTGTGGGCCTTTTTCCTTGCCCGTTCTCGTGCTTTCGCTTGATGCGACGTGTGTATGCTTCTTATGTCGATTCTCGTACTGTCCCTTGCAACAGATCGAATGCGATACTTTTAGCTCTTTGTTTTGCGATATGATTTAATCATGAAACTCTTTTACCGTTATGATGATGTGCTTTTCGTCGACTGCGTCTTCGATGCTCAATGTTCAACCGACGTTTTCGGTCCGCTGTCGCCGGTTCGTCGATCTCTCTCGTTGCTACTTTTACGCAACCGCGTAATTCCTTAGTAGTAGGTTCGTGCTGCTTGTTGGGCGCCAATATGTTAATGATTATACGCTTTTGAATGCTAGAACTGGTTTATTGATCACAATCATTGCGCTTGACTAAACTTCGATACACGCGTATTCCGCCATCTTGCCTTACATACTTCCTCTCACTCTCCTCAACCACACTTCGATTCGCGAGTCGATAGCTCGCGCGCTCCTATCTATCGATAGAGGGATCGAGAGCGCTAACATACACAATACTTATTTTTCTTGTTGAATGATGCGAATAATCGTCAATTAAGTCGTGGTATTTATCACAAATTGTATACAACTAATTCCCGAGAACGTTATACGGCTAAAGAATATTTACAAGCATTGGAGAAAGGTGATTTGGAATCTGACTTGAGTTCCATATTTTCCACTCTAAGAAATACGGAACAATACTGGCGTAGACCAAGAAATGATTTAAATTGTATGACGCAACATTACGGACCTGCGACATGGTTCTTTACAGTTAGTCCTGGTGAATGGATGTGGACTGATTTAGGTGAATATATTCGTGAAGTAAATGGATGGCCTAACGATTCGACGCCTATTAGTGTACTCGTTGCAAAAGATCCCGTGTCGACGTCGAGGTTTCTTGATAATAAATTCAAAGCGCTGCTTGATTTTATTTGTTCCAAAGATCACCCGATCGGAGAAGTAACACATTACTTCTGGCGACGAGAATACCAAGGTAGAGGTATACAACATTTTCATTTATTAATTTGGATTAAAGACGCGTCAATTATCGGTAAATCTTCTGTTGAAGAGGTTTCTAAATTTATTTTGCAACATATAAGTTGTAAAATGCCAGATCCAAAAATTTCACCATTGTTACACAGGCGAGTCGATATGTATCAACGACACAAAGATAACGCTTATTGTTTTCGTTCTAAAAAAGTAGGACGTTCTAAAAAAACGACTCGCGTCTGTCGTTTTGGATTTCCTCGTCCAGTTACAGACACGTTGATTATAAGAGATGTCATAAGTTCGATAGCAGGTAGGAGACGATTAAAACATAGAAGTAGGCTTTATGACCTTCCTCGAACGGATGCTGAAACCACTATAAATGATTATAATCCTATCCTTCTTACTGCATGGGAAGGAAATATGGATATACAATTTATCGGTGAAAAATCATCGCTGCTTACTTGGTATATTACTAACAATAAGTGTGTTAATTGCTTAGTGTTTATATGGTTCTTTGGAACCAAATTTATAAATCTATGTTCTTTTATTGAGAGAGAGAGAGAGAGAGAGAGAGAGATTGATTGATTGATTGATTGATCATTTATTATGCCCAAACAATGGCTACAGGGCAAAAAGATACAAAGAAAATTATAACAGCAAGCACATGCTCTCTCTCAATAACAATATGCCAATTACAAGCAACTTACAACCAACGCCACTTAAAACTAACGCTACTTACAACTAACGCAACTTAAAACTAATAAAGAATCGCAACGCAACTTAAAATTAAGGACTAGTACACTCGCAGGAGGCACGCAAGAACAAAAGAACAACAAAAGAACAAAAGCCCGTCACTCCGATTCAGACGAAAGCAAAAACGCAAAAAGTAAGCTCTTGAATGATGCAAGTGAATATGCCGAAGTTATTGTACTAGGAAGAGAATGCCATAAATATATGGAAGAAAGTTGGAAGGAATTTCTGAAAGCAACGGTTCTGTGAGCAGGAATATGGAACGTCTGAGTGGATGAAGCAGCTAGTCGGTCAGATCTCCTAAGTGTTGGATCGGGAGGAGGAAAAAGCTCACGTAGATATGAAGGAGAACACATATGCAGAATGCGATAAGTCTGACATCCGAGAAAGTAATATCTCCTATTTTCAACCAAAAGCCACCTCAACTGACGTCGATACGGTGTAATGTGTTCGTCATGCTTAAGGTCATAGATGAACCGAATACAACAGTTGACGAGCCTTTGCAATTTTGTATTCAACTCGCTGCTCAAACCATGATATACGAGACAACAATAATCAATATGTGGCATGATTAAGGTAGTAACGAGTTTAATCCTGAGATTGGTAGAAAGAGAGTTCTTATTGAACTTCAAATTATTCAACGCGTAATGCACTCTTTGTGAGATCAGCGAGATATGTCTCGTCCACGAAAGATTAGACATAAAGATGACACCCAAATTCCTAACCTCATTTACAAATGGTAGGATGTATCATTCACAATGATAGGTGGAAGACTACCAAGATCAATGCTATTAATATAAGCTCGACTTCCAAAAATAATAACCTTAGATTTAGCAGGGTTAAGCTTTAGTCCGTTCGCATTAGCATAATCAAAGATAGCATTGGCATCACATGTAATCAATTCCAGAGCCTGAAGAATATTAGCCGGTGAACATAGGCGGTAGATCTGAACATCATCCGCAAAAATCATGTGAGATGCATAACGTAATATCCTATAAATGTCATTAATATATAAAGAAAACAACAGAGGGCCAAGCACGGAACCTTGAGGGACTCCAGACGAAGTAAATATCCAGTCAGAAAGATTGCCCTCGTCATCAATAACTGCTTGAGAACGACCTGTTAGGTAGGAGAAAATCCAGTTTAAGACAGCATCAGAGAAGCCTATCTGTTTGAGCTTAATAAGTAGTAGCAGATGGGAGACTGTATCGAATGCCTTGCTAAAGTCAAACAGTATCATAATTGTAATAAGTCCCTCATCAATCCCCTGCTTGATATCATTGCAAACCCGCAGAAGCGCAGATTGTGTGTTATACCCTGAGCGGTACGCAGACTGTCTGGGATTCAGAATGTCGTATTTGTTTAGGTAGTCTAATATCTGTGAAGCAACAATTCGTTCCAATAATTTAGACAGCTCAGGTAAATTCGCGGTAGGTCTGGTATCTGACGGGGATAGTGGTGTTCGAATCTTTGAAAGCGGGCGAATATAAGCCTTCTTCCACTCTGACGGGAACGACGAAGTGTCTAACGATCGATTAAATAAAAGAACAAGCGATGACGAAACAACAGGCCAAGCAATGCGCAGAACATACAGCGGTAGACCATCTGAACCGGAAGCGTAAGAGTGGAGAGGTCGCATAGACAAAAACTCAAAAACTGACCGAGGTGAGATAGTAGAAAACACAAACTCAGGACGATCAAAAGGTCGCGAGACCAAAGCAGTGGCAGAGATAAAGTCAGAATGAAGACATATAGGCTGAGCATTGGAAACAGACGCATAATATAAGTTCAGCTGATCAGATGAGAAGAAATGTAATGGAGAGGTGAGAGTTGTTTTTGCAAGCCCTAGTCGAGCAAGTTCTCTCCACAATTTGGCAGGGTCAATAATACCAATGAGAGACTTATAATGAAATTCGCTCTTAGCCCGCCTGATATCCGCATTGAGTTGATTTCGGAAGAGTCTGTAGGAAGCATAACCTAAGAGACTATTGGCCCGTTTAGCACGCTTATATAGCTGATCACGAGTATGTAGACGAGCAATCAATTCAGGAGTCAGCCACTGCACAGGAGGCTTCCTGATTACAAAGTTACGAATAGGGGCAAAGGTGTCAAGTGCCCCCAACAAAGCACCAGACAGCACTCCACACAATCTGTCCACATCAGTGTCTTCTGACACACCATCGATTTCAGACCGTACTGCGCCAGCAATGGATCCAAGGTAATCACAGAACTCCGTGTCAACAATTCCCCTGTAGTTACGCCGAGAAATAGAGCACACCGGTCTAAGATTAGAGCTGAGAGACATAGACAATTCCAAAAGATCATGACCAGCAATGAAAGGACGGTAAATATGCAGAATAGTGGCCTCCTCACCGATTTCGTTGAACTTAGGCTTAATCGACGCGTTTTTGAACAAAACGACCGAATCTGGCAGAAAAAAGTGTCGCTCTGCCCCGCGAAGCGAGATATTAACAGTTAAAGTTGACAGGAATCAGGTTATGATTCCTGTCATACCGACGAGCTGTAGCGACTACGAACATGCCCTGTGGCCATATGCGCATGCTCAGTGGCCGCACGCGCATGCAAAAGTGCGCCAATTTCAAATATGATAACTGGTCAATCGTGCGGAATAACCAAGCGTCTTGATTCAAGCAGTTAGGTATCACGAACATCAAAGTACATGCGTGGGCGGGGGGGGCTTCGCCCCCCCCTGCACCCCCCCCATTGTGTGAGTAAACCTAGGGGTGTGGGCGGGGGGGCTCTGCCCCCCCGCACCCCCCCGGGCACTGGGCGGGGTGGGTGGGGTTGACGGGTGGGCAGGGGGGGGCTTCGCCCCCCCCCCGCACCCCCCATCGTGTGAGTAAACCTAGGAGTGTAGCGGGGGGGCTTCGCCCCCCCGCACCCCCCCATGCACGTGAGCCTCGTTTTGTAATAATTTATAAGTGCATGAGGCGAAGCCCCCCCCGCCCACGCATGTACTTTGATATATTATATAGGATATATTGACAAGTAGGGATGCAATAATATTAATATAATTTGATAGACAAATTAATAAATTATTTAATAGAACATAATGTGATAAGTAACAAAATATATTGTCCGAAGTGCAATGATAAATTAAAGTTAAACAGAAATAATTTCTCATTTCGTTGTCGGAAAGTATCATATGAAAAAAATAAACATAAAAAATATGTGAAGAAACAATACACATTTAAAGGAAGTGTTAGATTTGATACATGGTTTAGCAAATCTAACTTAAGCTTGTGATGATGTTGCCTCCGAGACATCTGCTTCATCGTCCACAGTCTTCGGTGGATACAATTCTGCAATTGCACGGAAAAAACTGCTTAAGCGATCTTCATAAGCATGAACGCGTTTGAAGAGATATTCAGCTAAATATCCCACTAAATGCGAAGTACGCGTTCCATACCGTGGGATATTAGCCCTTACTTCTCTCCAAACACGTTCAATGTGCTGAGTGTGAGCACCTGAATAGACAAACAAATAGAAATTAGTAATGCTTAGTTTAGTGTTGTGTATTTCGAATGCATATGTTACTCTTTATATATTTGCAATGTAATTACCGGTATCTGGGTCGACGAAATTCATCGAGTGATTTACTGTAAGATGTTGGAAGCCTTCACTGTTTAAACAGTTGTACGACTTCCAACAATCCGACATTATCGTCGTCCCAGGTAGAATCCACTCCTTGATCAGCTCAAGCAGAGTTTTTTTCCGTGCGGTCTTGCACTGGCACAATAAAAATTTTTCTTGTGCCACGCTCATATCCACCGAAGATCCACTTTCCCTCGATTATTCGGCCACGATTGTACTTCCTTTTGCCGATTTTTGCCTCGTCTATTTCGACAATTATATTGGGCCCTCCAAGTTTCGTCGAGTTCTTTTCGGCCCAATATATGCAAACCTATTATAACAAATCAACATAACAAATTCTATAAATATATATCTATACAACATACATTCATTGTATTAAGTATATTAAATTATACTTACTTCTCGGCAAAAGGAAATCCAGTCAACAACCGAGTGCTGGGTAAGTTGCAATTCTGTGCACAAAAACATTTGTCTCGGAGGTCTTAGCATGATGAAATATGCAGTCATCCTGCATATTGTTTCCAAGCTCAATTTAGATTTGCTAAACCATGTATCAAATCTAACATTTCCTTTAAATGTGCACTGTTTCTTCACATATTTTTTATGTTTATTTTTCTCATATAATACTTTCCGACAACGAAATGAGAAATTATCTCTGTTTAACTTTAATTTATTATTGCACTTCGGACAATATATTTCGTTGCTTATTACATTATGTTCTATTAAATAATTTATTAATTTGTCTTTATCGTGAGTCACTGCCAAAAATTCGTGCAGCTGCATTTTGGCACGATAACTTACTATATAAAACAAAAGAATATCATTTCGAATTATGTTACACTTCTAACTTACCAACCAAACAGTTGTCACGTGATCTGCTGCATGCGCGTGCGGCCACTGAGCCTGCGCATATGGCTGCAGAGCATGTTCGTAGTCGCTACAGCTCGTCGGTATGACAGGAATCATAACCTGATTCCTGTCAACTTTAACTGTTAATATCTCGCTTCGCGGGGCAGAGCGACACTTTTTTCTGCCAGATTCGGTCGTTTTGTGCAAAAACGCGTCGATTAAGCCTAAGTTCAACGAAATCGGTGAGGAGGCCACTATTCTGCATATTTACCGAAAGGACTCTGAGATTTAGTGAATGATATAATTTTGTCCATATCATCCACTACAAGCACGTCAAGCCAAGAATCAGAAGTCGCAGTGTGATGGGTAGGCTCAGAGTTAACAATATGTAACGATAGACTAGAAATTAATTCACGCAAATAATCCGCCTCGAAGTTAGTCAATGATAAATTGCAATTCAAGTCACCACCAATAATAATATTTTTGTAGAGATGAGAGAATCGGTTTAGAGACTCGATAAAGTCATGCAAGAGTAGACCCTTAGGCCTTCTATAAATAGACGCAAATAGCACCGATTCACCATCCGGTAGACGTATCACGATAAGGAGATATTCAGGTGAATTATCACAGACGTAATTAGAGGTGGCCAAGATCTTAACTTGAAGTGACTTATGCACGTAACACGCCACTCCACCACCCATCCGTCCCACTCTATCATGACGAACCAAGAAGTAATTGTCCAAGGCCACAGTCGCATCAGAGACATTCACATTGAGCCATGTTTCAGAGACAGAAATTAAATGATAAGAACGTGTGGCAAAATGCAGTCTATTATAATCAATATGTCCCCGCAGGGAATTGGCGTTAAATTGAGCCACGCAAAACTGAGTAGACCTTAAGGGTGAAATCACACGATACGGGAATCAGCATGCGGGACAGAGGATGCGTGATTCGAACAGCCAATCAGCGCTCTTCCGCATTTTTCTATCCCGCATGTATTTCCGTGCCCTGTGCACATAGTGCGTGAAAGACTCGAAAATGACGCGTTCCGGGAAATAAATATATAATTTAAGACATAATTATTTAACAAAAACAGTAATATTTGTTAATTTTATTCAAATATACTATTTAAAATATTGAAATAAGCATTACTGCGATAGTATTGAACAAATTTTATTTAAAATTATATTATCACAAAAATTATTTTTGAATTCTATAACGCATTTTTGGTCATTTTCCCGTATCGTGTGCACAGGGCACACTAAAATCTTGCGTATGCGTCATTGTTGATCCGTGTCTAGAATTCTGGAGCAAAGATTAAAAATGGATAATAAATTGTTAATGTTACAAGAAGCTATTAAAATTTTTATGAAATTTTATGTGAAAACTCCAATGTTACCTTATCGAAAGGAGAAAATGAGATTAACGTTAACCAAACTTTTTATATTGTACGAAATAATGTCGAAAAAGAAAGTTGAAAGAAGTGTATGGGTTAGGCCAATTTATACTGTGGAACAACGGTTTCTTCAAGGAGACAGTGACAATTTAGTTACAATGTTAAGAACAGATCCATCCTTGTATTTTAATTATTTCAGAATGCAGGTGGATATTTTTGATAAACTGTTTGTCTTAGTGGGTCCTAAAATTGAAAAAGAATGTGTTATAAGGGAACCAATTCCCTCTCGAACAAGGCTTGAAATTTGTATTAGATATTTAGCCAGTGGTGATAGCATGAAGTCTGTAGGATATGCCTTTAGAGTTGCTCCAAACACAGTTTCTAAAATTGTGCATGAAACTTGTAATGAAATTTGGAAAACATTAAAAGATATAGTTATGCCTGTACCAAGTACACAAGAATGGAAAAAGATAGCGGAAAATTTTGAAGAATTGTGGAATTTTCCTCATTGTATTGGAGCGATCGATGGAAGGCACATGGTAATAGAGGTAATAATTAATTTTAGCTTTCTCTTTATTTAATGTATATTGATACAAATATGTTATAAATGCTTAATTACATTTCAGGCTCCTCCGCATAGTGGTTCCACTTACTTCAATTATAAAAAAAATTTCAGCATTAATTTCACCGGTGTTTCCGATGCACACTATCGATTCATTTTGATTGATGTTGGAGCAGAAGGTCGTCGCAGCGATGGTGGAGTGTTTGCTGATAGCAGTATACAATCGGGATTACATTCAAACACTTTAAATGTACCTTTGCCTGCTCCAGTTGGTGAAAGGGAGCTGCCATATGTTTTGGTTGGCGACGAAGCATATCCTTTAGCACCGTACTTGATGCGACCTTATCCAAGAAGATCAAATCTTGACTTAAGAAAAAAGGTGTACAATTATCGTCTCAGCAGAGCAAGGCGTATCATTGAAAATGCCTTTGGCATTTTGGTAGCAAGATGGAGAATCTTTCGTAGGCCTATAAATACCTCTATTTCCAGAGCAAACAAGATTATATTAGCTACAATATGTTTACATAATTTTGTTATTACTAACGAAATGAAAAAGCGTCCTCAAGAAAGACAATATTTGTGTTACAATGATTACGACAAGCAGCAAACATCATGCTTAACAACTTTGCCAAACAGAATTAACCAAGGTCTAACTTCACGTAATTTGCCAACGATTTACAGGGAAAGATTCGCTGATTATTTTTTCAATGAAGGTGCAGTAGAATGGCAATGGGAGAAAGCTGAAAATAACGACTTTTAGCTTTTATTTTTTTTTGTATTGTAATAAAGCTTTTTATTGTATTATAAAATTATTAAAGTATTATAAAAATAACGCAGTTAAATTTCTTTTTTATACACACTATTTCTATTGTATTGTACTTAATAATTATTACAAATATAAATATAAAAAGCATAAACAGATTACATATCAAAGAACTAATCATTTAAGAGACCTGCTTTTTCTTCAGCTTCTAACGCAGTATTCATAATTTTCATTTGTAATAATCTACAATCCTTGTAGGATAATCTTCTTAAAATATCTCCTAACTGGATCAGAAACCCTTCAATACAATCAGCAGGTGCCCTTTCACTTAAAATTTTCATCAAATCTTTTTTGAATTCTGCATCACCTGATTGTGTTCTTCGCCCTAAAACAAATAATTATTTACATTTATTTACAATATAATATGCATAATAATATACAATTCAAATGTCGAAAACAATACAGTTGTATTTATGACCATATAAATCTATTTTGATTCATTCTATTATCATTTATTCCATGGATTATTTATTTAATTTGTTAATAAATTGTTTGCGTTATTTAGGGCATAACAAACTTACGTTTTTCATGATGCGAAGAGATACTACTTGTACGAGACACACTTTTTCCTACTCCAAAAGTACTGTCATTTGTATTATCCTCTTCGATCATTTGGCTATCTGCAATACTGTTCTCATCATGTTCTTGCATTGTATCATCATGTTCTTGCATTGTATTGGAGTAATCGTCGATGTCTAGGGCATCATTCACCAGTTCATGTTCTTTTGAAACATTACTTACAGAACTGTAAAGTTTTTAAAGACATAATTATCTTAAAAGTTGTATAAAATGTGCATTATTATTGATGGAATACTACTTACGGCCTTGAAATTATGGAATCATTTAAAAATTGCATTTGGTCAAAAAAGCGAAAACCATCTTTCTTTTTATCTGAAGTTGATGCTGCTGAACCACTTGGTGTGTATGCAGTAATTTTCTTTCTTGCTTTCATATAGCAATCACGAAGATTTCTCCAGCGCTTTTTAATGCTATTTACATCAAACTTATCTACAATAGATTAATGAATAAATGTTTTAAAAGAATTTTTTATAGAAGCTCATTGAAATGTCAATTTAATATCATAGGCTTTTGGTTCATCGATACAACACATACTCATTTAAATAGTATATGTACAAAAATTTACATTCTCGAAGAGTCTCATAAAAATAACTCATATTATTAAAAATTTAATAACAAAAGTTTTATTTCAAAAAATTGTAAGTGATATAAAAATTATGGTCACATAAAATATTTACCTTCCAGTTCCTTGCTTATTTCCAACCACGCTTCTTTCACAGATAAGGGACCTCTTTCCTTAACAGGGATAGTATGATTCCATAAACATGGCCTGGTTTGTACACCTTCGATAAGTATCTCATCGTATAAACCCCACAGTTTGTCCTCTTTATTTTTGTGTTTAACAGATGTTTTTTCTGTTGTACCATCTCCTTTATTATTTTCTACTGAAGCTGTATTGATACAATGATAATTATTTATTATTCATTTTTGATATAAATTATATGAAGAATTATAAATATAGGAAATGATAAATGTTGTTAAGAATGTAAGCAAACCTCTAAATATAACATTTGCGTCGTCCACATAAATATCTTCTTTTGCAAAATCAATGTCGGCAAAGCATGAGTGTTCCGTTAAATTGAAATTTTTTTGTGGCAACAAAAAGTTGCAATGTTTGCACTGGTAATACTTGAAAAAAGTAATTTATATTTCTTATTGTTTATTTCAACACTAAGAAATTAAACTTTTTTTTATACTTACATTACGACGTATTGAATCCTCCCTAACCTCTACGTCCATCTCCATAATGTTTTAGGTAAATCTGAAGAATTTGGGCCTCCTCACCGATTTCGTTGAACTTAGGCTTAATCGATGCGTTTTTGCACAAAACGACCGAATATGGCAGAAAAAAGTGTCGCTCTGCCCCGCGAAGCGAGATATTAACGGTTAAAGTAGTCACAAGTAGGTAGGTATTAGTAACGCAACGCATACGGGAAAGGTACAGAAAAATGCGGAAGAGCGCTGATTGGCTGTTCGAATCACGCATCCTCTGTCCCGCATGCTGATTCCCGTATCGTGTGATTTCACCCTAAAACCGAGCCACGATGAACGACGGATGGCAACGAGCAATCGGAACGCGCATGTCAAACCATCTTATCAAGATCAGAAACCGAGGCAATCCGAATAACAGGCTTACCATCCGAGTGCCTGACATGTACACGACCCTCCCTCACCCAAACATACGCATAAGACTTGTCTTTAGCGACACGTTTCGTCTGCTGCAACAGTTCGTAAGTGTCTTTGGGAAGCAGCTCATTCACGTGCACACTCCGATCGGAACTGTTATCACAGACCTCCTTCTGCATGAGCACACGCCGAGCTCGTTTTTTAGATATTACAGTATCACGAACCGCGGACGAGGCTAATGTAACGATGTAAGAGTTAGTAGCTGAAGTAGGTAAGGGGCGGTCAGAAGCTCCCGCCGGCGCAGGCCTACGAGCGACAGCCCTAACGTTAAGAATGTGGCACGACAATTCCGGGATTTCCAATGCCGCAAACACATTGCGAACACACTCAGAGGGGGTGACGGACATCGTGGCAGGCACACCCGATATAATTAACTCATTCCCTGTCTCACGCGCGACAGAACAAGAATCTGCTCACGTTCGCTCCTAAGCTCACGAATCTCATCCGTAAGAGCCTCACACCGCTGCTCTAACTCAACAATACGCAGGCTGTTTCGCTCGACATTGCTCGCAATACAATTCTACTTATCGAGTTTATCTTTAAGTTCCATATTCGTTAGCCTCTGTTCCTCGACAAAAGCCGAAAATTTCGCATTAGACTCACTCAGTTTCTCAGCCAGTCTTGCATTCGATTCACTCAGCTGCTCGGTCAAACGAAGTAAAAGGTCATTAGTCGTGTTATCACATTGAGACTGAGACAGAGACTGCGACTGAGCACCGACGCTTACAGGAGTAGTCATAGTGTCAAAATTAGCTGTTGGTACAGAACTTTCTACCTCAGGTGTGAGAGGTAAATTGAGAGAAACAGACAATGACTTGCAACAAGCGTCGGCGTATTTGGTGACCGAATACGGCTTAACACAGCCCGGATGAAATACTGTCCTGCACCCACACTCAACCGCTGTGGTCGCGATCGACTTTCTACACCTAGTGCACTCACGCTGAATTCCCGTCAATCAAATAAGCAGTAATCGATCACTCGAGGTGACGCAGAGTTCGATGTAAAAGTCACTACATGCAGATAGTGATGCCCGGTAATGATAGGCGCATGCACAACTGTGATCATAAAAGTCACCACACAGAGACGGTATTGCGCAAAGCAGCCAATCAGCAGTCAGTCAGGTAACACATGCCCAGAGATAGCATCCAGATAGAGAAGGTTGGCAACGATAGGAGCATGCGCAGTAGCAGTCAATATCAACCACAGACCAAGAAGTGCAGAAAAAATCGGCAAGGCAGGCGCATGCGCAGCAGGGGCCAACGCACCACACAGGCAATACCGAGAATTCCACGATGATTCTGAGAATGAGGTTAGGATGGAGATAATACTTGTCACGAAAGTACTCGGAATTAGGTGAAAATCCCGAAGAAAACGAGATAAGGCGCGTGACAAGCAACAAAAGACCTGCTTATATCTGTAACAAAAATGCCCGGAGGCAGCCTACGGCAGCAGAAATATTCACCTATGCAGGAGCAAGGAATTTCGACAATCACCAATACTCACAGAGAGAGAGAGAGAGAGAGAGAGAGAGAGAGAGAGAGAGAGAGATTGATTGATTGATTGATCTTTATTTATGCCATAGTTAAAAGACTTTAGGCAAATCGTGAGTTAAGTCAGATACAAAATTAGTACAAACAAAAGTCAAATACAACAAACGCAGTGCAATCGCTACCGATAACCATATATCGTTAGATAAAAATGGAAATCGTGATATCGATAAGCAGGTGATACACCCCCGGCGAAGGATGCGTCATAAGCATATGGAATGGAAAGGATACAATGAGAAAAAAGAAAAATTGAGATACAAATATTCGAAGGTAGACAAGAGGTTACCGCATTCTGCTCGCGCCTCCGCAAAGGATGACGCCCGATGAACTGTGGTTCTAAACTAATATCACATAAAAGAAAACTACTCACAGGTAGTAGCATATACACTAAAACAAGAATAAACTTAAAGCGTCGGCAGCCCTATTGCACTTCAGTTAAGATTAAGTCTTGTTATACTCAATATATTTGTGCTCTCTCCCGAGATTTGGCGAAGGAACAGGGTACACATCCTCCATAGGTCACATCAGATCAGCAAGACCAGCCTCAGAGGCGATGATTATAGGAGGCTGATTATGGTCCTTGCGGACAAATATTTTACCGTCTCTACTCCAAACATATTTATAAGAAGATTGCTTAGCCTTGATTTTAGTTTTACGCAAGAGATCATATGTATCAGCAGGAAGAAATTCGTTGACATGAATATGACCAGGGACGTCGCCCGGAAAAACCTCGCTGACTGTGAGTCGGCGTCTACGGCGCGTGGCTCCGAGAATATAATTGCGAACCTCCTGCGATTTAAGTGCAACAATGACGGATCTCGTGCGACTAGTATCCTTTCGCTGATAGGTGGCCGAAACAGAGCCAGACGCCGCGGACGCGTCACGCACCCTCACATCACGGGCCTCAAGGACATCAGAGGTCAACTGTGGAAAGCCGAGCACGCGGAAAACATTCTCAACAAGCTCACCGGATGTGACAGTCAAACTACTAGGAACGCCTGAAATGATAATTTCGGACGTCCGAGGGACCCGCGATGCAGACAACCCACGCTTGACGTGCCGAGAGTCGCGCAACTGCGCGCACTGAGCCTCCAACGCCGCAATTCTTTCGCCCTGATCCTTTATAATTTTTAAGAGCTCAGGTATCTGATTCAACTTATGCGCGAAGTCTACATTTACTAACTCCTGTTGATCCATAAAGGCGGCAATCCTCTTGTCTGACTGATCAAATCTGGCGGTGAATTTTCTGTCCGATTCATCGAGCCTAGTGGCAACTCTCTCATCCGATTCCTCGAGCCTAGCAGCAATCTTCTTGTCTGATTCTTCGAGTTTAGAAAGAATCGACTGGAGGAGTGAGTCAGAGGGCCGCGGCTGCGCGCCAGAATCTTTAGGTAAAAGCGGCATGGCTGACAGTCGCGCTGTGCAGCACTCACTGGCAGATCTAGTACTAAGATAGGCCTTGACGCACCCCGGATGAAACTCTCTAGCGCATACACTACACGAGCCAGACTGACCGGCTATTAATTTGGTACACCTGGTGCACATACGCTCGCGCTGCATGAGTATCGCAGAATAAACACTATCACCACTAAAACGGTCGCCAGGAGCGTGAGGATCGCGACAGTGTCACCCGACGCAATATCTCCGGAAAATAACCACTGATGTCGCACAACGACCAATCAGACGAGTCCAGGCAGTTCATGCAGATCACAGCAGGCGCCACCCAGATAGCCTCACGCACACGTCAGACCCAAGAACAGGTGTAGAAAGAGGAGATCAACAGGCAGGCGCATGCGCAGCAAGACACTTAATACGGGCAACTCCGAGAAATCCACAATGATTCCAAGAATGAGGTTAACATGAAAAATGATGCTTGTCACGAAAATACTCGGAATTAACTGGCAATCTCCAAGAAAAAGAATGAGGCGCGTGACAAGCAACAAAGAACCTGCTTAGATCTGCAACAAAAAGGCCCGAAGGCAGCTCACGGCAGAAAATAGATCAACTCGAAGCAGGAGAAGAACACAGCGTGACCCAATTGATACTTACGAGAGAGAGAGAGATTGATTGATTGATTGATTGATTGATTGAGCTTTATTAGCCTTCTCGGCTATTTTTTAGTTCCCTAACAATTTGTTCCAGGTCTCTTGCAGTAATTGGCTCAAAATTTTCCATAATTCCCTTATTCTCAATTACGTAAATAGATCTTTTACCTGTGCCTTTTGTCCCCTTATTACTAATAGATTGCACAATGTTACTAATACTTTTTACATAATATGTATTAAATTTATCCGCTATATTGCATTCTTCCATGTCTTCTAATATTTCAAAATCTACGTTATCGATGTTCTCTGAACCCCTTTGCTCACCCTTAATTAATTCTTTCAAAGTTTTCCACATCTTAGTAGGATCCTTCCTATTATTATCTATCATATTTTCATAATATTCCTTCTTTTTTGCCCTGATAAGTTTTACTACTGCATTTCTTTCATTCTTGAAATGTTCCCAGTCCTGCTCCTTACCTGTGCTTATTGCTGTACTATGAGCCTTATCCCTTCTATCTACTGCTATTCTAATTTCATCTGAGTACCACTTTTTCCCTTCCCATACTTTCGGAATCTTAAACTTTTTCTTAGGTGCTACAATATCCAATACACTTACTATACTATTAACAAATCTCTCCGCCCTTATACTTAAATCTAGCCCTTGACCTTGCTCAGATCTTACTTCCATTAGCCTCAGAAATTCATCTACATTAAATTTATTATAGTCTCTGCCTCTAAATTCTTTATATTTATTCCTCTTTTTATTCATATCAAAATCTACGTTTAGCAATGCATGATCCGTTATTTTAGGTTTCTCATTCACTTGTACCTTTATTTCCTTATTCGAAAAAATTAAATCTATCATCGTTCGACTATCTTTTGTAACTCTCGTTGGACAATCAACATACTGCCTCATCCCTAGGCTTTGCATTACCGTTAATAATTTCTTTGTGTAAAATGAATCTACCATTATATCTATATTAAAGTCCCCTATCACTATACAGTCATACTTTATTATTAAATTTTCTACCATATCTTCCAAGAACCTCATGAAATCGCCATCTGACGCACTCGGCGAATGATACACTACTGCTATCATACCTTTATACAAATTCTCTCTCACTTCCACCACCACGCACCAACAGTTTGACACAATCTTTTTCTTTTCAACTATCCTAAATTTAATATCATCCCTAACATATAACAGCACTCCTCCTGTATTTCTATTTTCAGCATCACATCTAACTAAACTGTACCCCGGTACATTGACCTCACTATCCTCAATTTCTACAGTCAATCTAGTCTCGGATAACGCTAATATCGCAGGATTCACCCTCTTCATAATCTGATGTTGAATTTCATCTTTATGCGCCAAAATGCTTTGTGCATTCGTATACCAGAGTAACTCCGATTCTTCCTGTTGTTGCTATTTTACATCTTCCCAGCCGGCTCTTTTTTTCTCTTCCTCCAATACTTTCTTAAATGTCGGACATTCCGAATCCAGCGCTTCGTGTTCGACATTTATCTTCAAGTTGTACGTCTGATTCTTATAGGTACAGTTCACACACCTCTTCTTTGCCGTCGTACATTCATTCGCCTTATGATTTTCTGCACATTTATAGCATGTTTCCTGTCTCGTGCAATTCTTAGCAATATGATAATAGCCCCAGCATTTAAAACATCTTCTAACACTAATATAATTAAATATAGGACACTTTCGCCATCCTAAATTTAATTTTCCTCTGTTTATTAGTGATTTATGAGTGTTTTCATCCACTTCAATTATTACGGATCCTTGCTCAGTATTCTTATTTTTTCCTTTTAATATTTTCTTCACTAAGTGCACACAGACTTCCTCGCCAATTCTATTCTGCTTCTTGATTGTATCTATCAATTCATCATCCTCCATTTTCATTTCTTCTCCACCAACATTAATTATTTTAATCTTAGGTTTCCTCTTCTGTGGCTCCGTGACCTTGACCTCCTCACCCATTGCCGCTTGTACTGTCGCCTTAAGCTTCTCCTTCTCTTCTTCCGTCTCACATCCTAAGATCACTGTCCCTTTACTTCCTTTTCTTAATTTCGTAATTCCTATTTCCATCTTGGTTATATCAATTTTATCTTTAATTATTTGCTTCGTTATTTCACTCTCTTGTTGTACCTTTGGCTTTATAATCAAGATACTTTCCTCCTTCCTCACCGAGAGCACATCGCTATATTTCCTTGCCGCTCCACCTGTTGGTCTACATGCCCCTTGCATCAATATTTTTCTCAATTCTTCTATTTCCTGTTTAATGCCTCCCATCTCCTCATGAACTATTTCTTTTATCATTATCTTGATCTCCTTTTTACATGCTGTCTCATCTTTTATATCCTTCACTGTTCTTACAAGCCAATCTATTTTCTTATCAATATCCCCCGCTCCACTCGAGGCTCTATTCCCGCTGCTTGTCGGGTACACAGGGGGAGAGGGAGCGGGATTGATTTTTGCAGGTCCCGCTGCTCTTCCTGCCGATGCTATTGCTTTACTTATATCGGCTATTTTATCACCATCACTATTAACGAACTTCTCAAATGGGCCAGGACACAGCACCAATTCGCGGTTTTTATCATAAATTTTGTGCTTAGATACACATCCTGGATGGAAGAAGAGCTTGACACAGGACTTGCATGCAATCACTTCAGTTTTTATAGCCTTCTTACATGCCGAACATCGATACTCGGCGTATTCCTCGTCCATTCTGCTAATATCGACAGAGACGGCTAATTGACTCGTCACCTTTACACGTCACTTTCACACGTCAGCGTTTTGTGATCGCCGCCAATGTCTACCTGTCGTACGAGGCTTCTGACCTCTGTACGAAATGCAGCTCTCGTGTCTATGTCTCAGCATATCCCGGCTAGATAACACTCATGGCTAACCCCGGTCTACGGAGATATTCTAGCCACAACTTTTTAACACTCTCTCTCACTTCTAAACCACTCAAAACTTGACACTTTTACGGAGCGATGTTTCACACGTCTGCTTCTGCCGCCGCCCAGAGAGAGAGAGGAGAGAGAGAGAGAGAGAGAGAGAGAGAGAGAGAGAGAGAGACCGAAAGAACGAGAAAACTAGATACAACGTTTCTCGTTCCTATTATCTATAATCTCATTTTAATCAATGTACCTGAATTTTTCCGAAAATATGTGACCTTGCCAGTTCACAATCTATTTCCGCCTCTCAATCATACGTTACGAATTCTTTTTTGCTTTTAACCTCTCTTGCCAATCCTGTCACATATTCGGCGTTCTTGATAAATCACGGCCGGTCACTCAAAAAAATTAAATCGTCTCAACTGACAAAGTATTTATAAAAAAAATATTATTAAACCGAAAATACATTTGTAGTTCGCCAAAAATATAATAAACAATTAGACTTTTATTTCATCGACTACAATTGGCAAATAATCATCATGACGATTCGACCATTGATTTTGGTCCGATTAATCGACGTTAATAATCTTTAATATTTATATACATATGTTACGCCCAAACACCGAAAACGCTCAGTGAGCAAAAAAAACAGCCACAACGCGTTGTGGACGGTGCTGATTATCCACAACGCGTTGTGTGCGTTTGAGAAACGTCCACGACGCGTTGTGGCCGATGCTGATCATCCACAACGCGATGTGTGCATTTGAGAAACGTCCACAACGCGTTCTGCATAACTTGATATGCTCACAAAGCGAACTTACTTGAAAATTTATAGGAATAATATAAAATTAGAAAACACAGAGATGAATTACTCAAATAAAACGTATTTATTACTAATTAATCAAACTATATTAATTATTAGACTCCAGGAACATAATTATTACAGCAATCTAATAACATTACTGTTTAGGAACATTGTTGTCTACGAATATAAAATAAAACAAAATGATATAAAATCAAACAAAAAAACTTAGAAAATAGTACAAAAATTAAGAGGAAAATTAAGGTTATACACATGCGTGTATAAACAGTACACAAATAATCAAGCGTCTTCATTCAAGCAGTTAGGTATCACGCTGGGAGTTTTGTTTAGTTTTATTATGCGGGGGAAGGGGCTCTGCCGCAGGCGGAGCACCTCCCCCGCCTATTTGTGTACTGTTTATACACATGTGTATAATACATGTGTATAGTACACGTGTATAAACAGTACACAAATAGGCGGGGGAGGGGCTCCGCCTGCGGCGGAGCCCTTTCCCCCGCATAATAAAACTAAACAAACTCCCAGCGTGATACCTAACTGCTTGAATTAAGACGCTTGATTATTCTGCATGATTGACCAGTCATTCCGTATATTTAAAACTAGCGCACTTTTGCATGCGCGTGCAGCCACTGAGCATGCGCATGTGGCCGCAGGGCATGTTCAGTGTTGCTACATGGCGACACTTTTTTCTGCCATATTCTTTCGTTTCGTACAAAAACGCGTCGATTGAGCATAATTTCATCGAGATTTGAGGTGAGGCCCCTAAACTGTATAATTACCGTAGGTAGTATTTAACTGTTTAAATCGCGTTACTAATCTACATAGGTTAGATGACGCGCTTTAAAAGTATTTAACTGTTTAAAGCGCATTACTCACACACACACACACACACACACACACACACACACACACACACACACACACACACACGCGTGGGTCACGTCATTTAAACTTGTCAGTTTAATCTTTGTACTATTTTCTAAGTTTTTTTGTTTGATTTTATATCATTTTGTTTTATTTTATATTCGTAGACAACAATATTCCTAAACAGTAATGTTATCAGATTGCTGTAATAATTATGTTCCTGGAGTCTAATAATTAATATAGTTTGATTTATTAGTAATAAATACGTTTTATTTGAGTAATTAATTTCTGTGTTTTCTAATTTTATATTATTCCTATAAATTCTCAAGTAAATTCGCTTTGTGAGCATATCAAGTTATGCAGAACGCGTCGTGGACGTTTCTCAAATGCACACAACGCGGCTACAATTTTTATATCTACATAAATTTCCGTAGAGTTGATATTTTCCGAGTTATTTGCGAAAAACTGGTTTTTTGGACCTTTTGGACCTGTTGGCGAAATTCTCGGCCGGGCGTAACTCCTGTTCGCCAATTGGAGCAGGGAAGGCCGGGTCGACCCCGACAGGGATCCGGAGTGCGGAGAATGAGCGGACACTGACCTTTGCACTTCAAAGTTGCACGGCACTTTATTTATAATTTGTACAGCTTCGCCGAGGGCCTTTACAGAACGAGGCGCGGCGTGGAGTAGCGTCTGGAATGCACCTCTCGCTGTCAGCGAGGGTGAAGATGCGGACGCTCAGAGGCGTTAAGTTCGTCACCGCACTGTGAGAGCGGATCGAGCGCGCGAATGGCGCGGTTGCGAGTGCCTGCGAGACACTTGGCTGAGTGCACTGACGGTACTATAACTGCAGCGCGGATGCACAACGGGGCGTAAGTCCGCGTGAACCGCCACTTGCGAGATTAACGAATGCACGACGGCGAACTTGACTGCGTGAATCGGAGTAGAGATCTATGCGTACGGGTGCAAGTCGGCAAGAGGACCGCTTGAACCGCTCGATTTTCTTCTACTGAAGGGACCGGAGCTCTTGCGGGCCCGTTTCCGGAGTATTCCGTGACGCGACAATTGAAAGGGCCAATAGGCGCGTTTCGCAGGATCACGGGATCCTCGCATGTCCGGATCGATAACGCGACGCGAGAGACTGCGCGGTCAGGGGTGACGCGGGGGAGCGGCGCGAAGTCGCCTCGTTCAGGGGGCGGCTCAGGGATGGCGGCAGCGGTATCGATCGCGATGATCGATCGCGGTGAAAATCCTGAACAGGACCCTTCCCTGCCCGCAACGTAGCGTCTACACGTGGGGACTTTTAATATGTTGAATAGTACTTTAAAACAAGCCTGTTTACAAAGTTTCAGCCCAGTCAGTATTAATTCCTCCAAATCGACAAATTTCGAGTCATTTTACTGGGCTATTGGTTTATTTTAAATTTCAAGGTTATATTTACGGCGAAACAGAAAAATTCACAACCAAGAAACATATTATGCAGATCTTGTAGCAAAACACGGTGCCTTCAAAGATGCTAAAAGTTTACCCTTTCATTCGCCACCTCACCGCCCCGTCCACGATCCTCCACCTCATTTTCCTCTCTTCCATCGTTAGGTCCTCGCTGCAACTCATATTCATATATCCTTTTCTCTGCTGCCCTTCCGTCTCTTTGCCTTCGTCTCCTTCTGTAACTAATAAACTATTAGACTCTCATCCCTGCTCTCTTCTTAACCCACCCGCCCCGTATACTTCTCTGCATCTTTCTTCTCTTCCCCTAGCCCCATATCACATTCCTTCACAACACCACCTCTACCAAAGATTCCATTGTCAGCTTCTTTCTCTCCCTATACCCTCCTCCATCTTTGCCTTTCCTTTTCTTCGCCACCGTCCCTCTTACCCTATCAGCCAGAAACATCCTCACCCTCACGCGCTTGTCTCCTCTCTTCCTCAGCTCTCTTATTCGCACCTCCTGCCCCGCGGCGGCTGATCTACACCTCTCACAATCAGCTCACACCGCTCGACGCTTACTCCCTTCTCCTCCCCTGCTCGTCTTACTACTACCTTCTCGCCTTACTTACATTACCCTTTCTGTTGCCTCTCCTTTCCTCTTTCTACTTTCTTGCTAACCTCCTCTGCCACTCTGTCTCTCTCTCTCTTTCTTACCATACCGGAACGCATCTCTCTGACGCTCGATCCGCTCGATCATTCATCGATCGAACGAGCCAGCTCGCTACTATCCTCACTTCTCACATCCGCCGTCCATCGGTATATCACCCCTCTCGCATGCCGACTTGATCGATCTCACGATCGATTCCTCGCTCCCGCTCGCTCGAGTACCCGTTCCTTCTGCACTCAACACCTCAACTCACTCTGCACCCCTCCTACTTTCCCCCTCGCCGCGTCCTCCTTCTCATTCCTCTTCGTCATCCTAACCTCACTGTCAACTCTCCTCTTCTCCCTCAATTTCTGGCCGCTTCACCTCGATTCTATTCTCACCTCCAATCCCACCGCCTCCTCTCAACTTCCTTCGCATCCTCCTTCAATCCTGCATCTCCCACCCCTTCCACAAAGCTCTGTTTTCGACCCTATTTCCACCTCTCCGAACTTTCCACCTGCTCCCCCGCCGAGGCTAACGGGGGAATCCTATTATGGCGTAGTATATAGTATATATTGTAGTATGAGAAAATATGCACAAATGGAGATTTTTAAGCGTACGGCGCAACTGAACAGAAATAACGCAACACCTACCTACAGCGCGACGCTTATACCACATATCATCTCGTCTTGCCAAAAATCTAATAATGGTATCATAATCAAGAGACACGGTAGTGTCTCGTGCTAAGTATACGCGGAGCGAGACCGACCGTGACTCTTTTACGCGACGCGACGGGTTGCGAGTATACGAGATGTTGAGATAAAAATATACATGGATGTATTTGGCATTTGACGCACTTAAATTTGCGTTGGAAAAATTGTTATATTTGGCAAAAATAATAGGTGGGGGTGCGGTTAAATTAAAAAATGTGACAAATTTTAAAAATTTGATTACGCCATTGTAAAGAGCACAAAAAGCCATAAACATTTCGTACAAATGTTTTGTCGTTACGCCTTATATTTTCGAAGATATTCGCTAAAAACTATAAAATCCGTTCTTTTCAAGGGGTTGTTTCAACCCCTAAACGTCGAGATACGCAGCTAAAAAAAAACACGTGTCTAATGTTTCTTGATGCTCTACAACATATCCAAAGCGCATCCAAATCGGTCGTTATTTTCAAGGGGTTGTTTCAACACCTAAACGTCGAGATACGCAGCTAAAAAAAGGTTATTTCAACCCCTAAACGTCGAGATACGCAGCTAAAAAAAAACACGTGTCTAATGTTTTTTGATGCTCTACAACATATCCAAAGCGCATCCAAATCGGTCGTTATTTTCAAGGGGTTGTTTCAACACCTAAACGTCGAGATACGCAGCTAAAAAAAGGTTATTTCAACCCCTAAACGTCGAGATACGCAGCTAAAAAAAAACACGTGTCTAATGTTTTTTGATGCTCAACATATCCAAAGCGCATCCAAATCGGTCGTTATTTTTAAGGGGTTGTTTCAACCTCTAAACGTCGAGATATGCAGCAAAAAAAAATACGAGTCTAATATTTTTTGATGTTCAACAACATATCCAAAGCGCATCCAAATCGGGTAGGGACACTTCCGACCGTTCCCTTGTGAGTAACATATTTTTTATATTTAATGAATTTTTAATTCAGTTGAGATAGCATTGGAAATCGAAAAAAGTCCTGGACACGATTTTTTTTATGTTTTGAAGGGTCATGGGTAGTCTAAATTAGGTTTTTCGGGATTCTTACCCTGTTGCGTTTTTTTCACCTAGGATTGGTATTTTCGAACTTAAACGCAAAAGTAGAGGTGAAATTTTTTTTATTGCATTATCTCGTTTCATTTTCGACTTTAGCGCATAAACAATAATAATCAAAGTTGTAGGGAAATGAAATTCTGTACAAAGTTGGTCCTTATCCTTTTCCCCCTAGAGTTGATATTTTCGAACTGATCCTCCGAAACGTACCAAAAAAATCGCGTACAGGACTTTCTTCGTTTTCAGCGACTTTTTCTGTCTATCTCGACTGGACTATTTATAGAATATGATACAATTATTTTAAAAATGAATTATTTTTATGCAAATAAAACAGAATTGGCACGTGAGAGATAGAAAAACAGCAGATAAAAATAACTAAAAATAAAGGAAACCAAAAAGAGAGTGAAAAGGCGAACTGCATAAGAAAAAAAAATATTTGGTAAAAAAGGCAACTAAAAAACTTTTAGGCGAACTGGCATAAGAAAAAAAAATATTTAGTAAAAAAGGCAATTAAAAAACTTTTAACTATTAAAATGCCAAAATTAAAGAAAAAAAGTGTAAATTCAAAAAATAATGACAATAAATTTTTGATGCGTAAATTACGATCTGATAAAGAATATAAAAAAAAGAACAAAAGAAAGATACCAAAAAAAGAAACATGAAACGTAAACATGAATATGATTGTTTTTCGACTGATAAAGACGATACGCAAAATGTAATTAATAAAAAAAAAAAACAAATGACAATGATATTAATGATATAAAGAATGATGAAATTGAAAATATGATAAAAGAAAATATACAACACCAAAGTAAAGAAAGAGGGAAAACAGTAGAACGCGTAAAAAGAATACGAATAGATCCTTCGTCATACAAGGAAGCCGAAAGACAAAAAAACAGACGACGCATGACACAAATACGTCAAGATCCTATGTATAAAAAGAAAGAAAGAGACTGGAATCAGCAAAGAATAAGAAATAAACGTCAAAATCAAATGTTTAAAAAAGCAGAGAGAGACAAAAATCTACAAAGAATGAAAGTCATTCGAAAAGAACAATTATATAAAGAATCGGAAAAGGAGAAAAATGTAGAAAGAATGAAAGTCATTCGAAAAGAACAATTATATAAAGAATCGGAGAAGGAGAAAAATGTAGAAAGAATAAAAGTCAAAAGAAAAGATACAAGTTACCAGATAAATGAACAAATTAAAAATAGAGATAGAATACAAGTTTTGCGCACGTTACGGGAAGATCTTAACTACAACGCAAATGAAAGAATTTTTGATATTGAACATAAAAGATTATTAAGACTTGACGATTTTTTTAGATATCGAGAAAACTACAGCAATTCCGTTTGGAACAAAATAAATAGTGGCATCAAAGATACTGAATATTATCATAATGTATTGATAATGAAATTTTTAAAAATCAGAAAATTTGGACCAGATATAGTATGTGTGTGTTGTGAAAATTTGTTTTTTTTTAAATCAGTAGAACGTTTTAATATTACGAAAATACGAAATAAATTCAGTGAAACAAAGATTGCAATTGATGAATTTATTAATCAAATTGTTAATAACTCATCGGAATACGTCTGCAAGACATGCAAAAAATATATTACATCAGGAGATGTTCCAAAAACAGCATCAAATGCAGATTTAAGATTTTCAAATGTGCCAAAAGTAGTGACAAACTTAACTGCCCTTGAAGAACGAATGGTGTCACCATATATTCCGTTCATGCAAATAAAAGCGTTGCAACCGTATGCTATTAACCCTCAATTATCACTAAAAGGAAGTATAGTTAATATCCCAGTTGAAATTATTGAGATGGTAAATGTTTTACTTACCTAGAACTTTTGATGAAATGTCGACTATTCAATTAAAGTTGAAAAGGCACATGGAACACAAATCTGATTACATGTATGAAACTATAAAACCAGCAAAAATTTGTGAAACTTTGGAATACTTACTACAAACACCTTTGTATAAAAAAAACAATATAAACATTGACAACAATTTTTTTAAAAAATATAACAGAAACTTTACTACAGAATTGGAATTTATTGTCGATACTAATGATAAATGTGATAGCTACAATTATATAAAAAATCCATCTGATGTAGAAAAACACGACAATAAATCGGAATCTGAAGAATCTGATTATTTCGAACCAAATGATGAAGTACTTTTTGTTGATAGAAACCAAGAAATATCTGCAGATATTAAAATTATAGCTCCGGGGCAGGATAAATATCCAGTGCCTTGGCACTTAATCGAAAATTTCGATGAACTGTGTTTTCCAAAAATTTTTGGAGGATAAATTCTAGACAAGAAAAATAAATTAACGTACTCGCAACGAATCAAATTTGAATCGAGGCACAGGAATAGAAGATCGTGTCAACCTACAAGAATTTTATTTATGGCTAAACAAAAATTGGAAAAGTCAATAATGTCAAATATAAATATTTACTTAAGGAGAGTAAAGAAAAATGATAATCTAACTGCCAATAAAATTAAAGATTCGAATTTTTTAAACGATTCCATTCGTCATAACGATGGATACAAATTTCTCAAACAAGTACGATCGTCACCCTCGTATTAGGAAAGTAAAAAAAAAACATCTAATGAGTATGATCAGACAATGTGGTGTTCCATCATTGTTTATGACATGTTCTGCGTGTGAGCATAAAAATCCCGATTTATTGAAAATTTTATACAAAATACGATACAATAAAAACATCAGCACATATGAGGCAATACACTTAGACATGGCAGAGAAAACAAAGTTGATAAGAGAAGATCCTGTGACTTGTGTTAGATATATAGAAGAAAGATTTAATTTAATTATGTCTATATTACAGAATGAATATGGTCCATTTGGAGAAAACTATGTAGTTGACTATTTTCAGAGGCGAGAATTTCAAGCAAGAGGTACTGTTCATACGCACAATCTTTTATATTGCAAAAATGCTCCGATTTACGACGAAGAAAGTGAAGAAGGTAATAAAAAGTTAATACAATGGATAGATAAAAATATTACATGTACTTAAAAATCCGTTGATACGTCTGCAAATACATCGGCACAAAGCAACATGTTACAGAGGTCGAAAAAATAAATCTACATGTAGGTTTAATATTCCAATATTTGTTATGAAAGAAACTATGATTCTCAAACCATTAGCCGAAAATGAAGAGACTAAAAGCGATAAAACCAATAGGAAAAAAATTAGAGATTTGATGAAAGTATTTTTCGAAAAAAATATAATCGTATCTTTTGAAGACATGTTAGAACAATTAGAAATGACGGAAAGAGATTATATTCAAACAATTAGAAGCACGTTATCAAGAACTAAAATATTCTTGAAAAGACGAAGCAACGAAGTAGCGATCAATGCATACAATACAACCAAATTGACTCTTCTTGAATCAAATATGGATATTCAATTTTTTTAGATCCATATAGTTGTGCTTCATACATGATTAATTACGTCACAAAAGTCGATGCTGATCTGTCACGATTACTAAGAGAAGCAGCAAAAGATTTGGAAAATGGCAATTTGAATATTAGACAAAAGTTTAGAAAGATCGCTAACGTTTTCATAAATGGTAATACTATGTCTGCACAAGAAGCCGTTTACCATGTCCTTGGCCTACCACTTTCATTGTGCAGTAGAGCTTTGATTTATATTAATACTGTACCACAAAAAGAGCGTGTCCGTATGTTGAAAAATGACAAACATTTAAGAAAAATAAGTGAGACGATTCAACAGATATATACTACAAAAATATAATTGAAAAGTACGAGAATAGGAATTATCATAAATTTTCAGATGTTAGTCTAGCCGAATACGCAGCTAATTGTGAAGAAAAAAGAATTACATACAAAAGTGATAGCGATGATGAATATGATGAAGACAAAGAAATTAGAGAACGAAATAAACAAAAAATTATTAGATTTCGTCGTTACAAATTGCAAGAAGATCGATATAATTATTTCAGAGAACAGGTTTTATTGTTCTTGCCTTGGAAAAACGAAATAGGTGATGTAGAAACAAAAGACTGTGAAAAAATTTATATAGAAAATATTCATTTAATTGAAAAAAATAGAAAAAATTTTTCAGTGATAGGTGATGCAGAAATTGACAATGCACTGACTCAAGCACAAAAAGATCAACAAGAAATACAAGATGAGGAGGAAGAATCTTTTATAAAAACAAAAATCCCAAAAGAACAAGAGATAGATATATTTGGTCAAACAGGTGTAGCGGATTGCTCGAAGGACAGTAGAAGAAAAATAAGTAGTCCTCCTAAAGCCACAAAAGAAGAAATGATGAATATACTTCAAAAATTAAATGACAAACAAAGAGAAATTGCAATGCATATTTTACATTGTTTCACAACTAATAATTTACCAATTAAACTATACATTAGCGGATCAGCGGGTGTTGAAAAAGCACAGTCATCAATGCGATTTATCAGCTGTTATTGAATTATTTCGAGGATATACCTGATGAAAAGAACAATTCGGTAAAAATATTATGCGCACCCTCAGGAAAAGCAGCATTTCTAATAGGTAGCGTAACTTTACACACTGCTTTTGCATTACCAATTACACAGTATGGAGGACAACTGCCAGAACTGTCAGCAGACGTGGCAAATACTATTCGAGAAAACTTATTTGAATTAAAATTATTAATTATAGATGAAATATCGATGGTGGGTAGTACGATGTTTAGTCGGATCGATACAAGATTAAGACAAATAATTGGTCGTAATAAAAGTTTTGGAGGAATTTCTGTCCTAATGGTCGGCGATCTTTATCAATTACCACCGGTTATGGATACTTCAATATATTTATGCCCGAAATCGTGCATGTTAAGCTTATTTTCAGAAAATGTTCTATGGAATGAATTTGAATTTTTTGAGTTGACAAAAATAATGAGACAAAGGGAAGACAAAACATTTATTGAAACTCTTAACAATCTTGCAAGAGGAACAGTGTCTGAAAATGATATTGCACTAATTAAGTCCAGAGAAACGTCAGAGGAATATGTTCCAAAAGATGCAATCAGATTATATGCTGATAATCATTCAGTAGATAGTTTTAATCAATTAAAAATTAATTTAAAAGATGGTACAGCTTATGAATCTATAGCTAAAGACACAGTTTTAGGAAAAGTTAGCAGTAAATTGAGAAATAAATTACTAACGTCATTAAAAAAAAAAAAGAAGAACAGAATGTGGTGGCTTAGCTTACAAAGTAGTATTAAAAGTAGGTATTAAATACATGATAGTTACTAATATAGATGTTGAAGATGGCCTAGTTAATGGAGCTTGTGGCATATTGAAAAACATAACGCTTAAACAAGATACAGAAGAACCAATTAAAATATGGCTAGATTTCAATAATAATAGAATTGGTGTGGAACAGCGGAGACCATACGTAAAGTATATGAATGAAAATTCTATGGAAATGTGTTTGGATCCTATATCATCACTTTCTGTCGTATTGAACGTTAATGAAAGAATGGGGTATCAAATCGTACGACAACAATTTCCCATCACGCCTGCCGAAGCTTTAACAATACATAAAAGCCAAGGTCAAACTTACGAAAAAGTATGTATGGATTTAAGAAATACATGTCGTATGACGAGGCCAATGCTATATGTAGCATTGAGTAGAGTGACAAAATTATCTGATTTATACATTCTTGGAAGTTTCACACCTCCAAAAAAACCATCCAAAGATAATTCTTTGGAGTTAGAAATAAAACGTCTAAGAGAAGAGAAGTATCTTAAATTATCATATTCCAAAGTAATAGAAGGAAATCGAATAAAAATTATATACCAGAACGTACGATCTCTGAATAAAAATCTAATCAATATATCTTGTGATAAATAGTATAAACAAGCCGATTTATTAGTTTTTGCAGAATCACAAACAATCACAACAGATGATTTGACATTTGAAGGATTTAATATTTTATTCCGAACAGTTAATTATATGATAAAAAAAAGGCGTTAAGTATACGGCGCGCAGCATGTTAGCTCGAAGAAAGTGGTTATTTATGAGATATCTTTGTACCTAAAAAAAACTGATGTGGTATGTTTGTACCTAAAAAAAACCGATGTGGTATGTTTGTATCTAAAAAAATCGAAGTATCTCTGTATACCTTAAAAAACCGATGAGGTATTTTAATACTTCTAAAAAACCGATGTGGTATGTTTGTATTTTCACAAAAATAAATGATATCTATAAATCGCGTTAATTATAATCTCAAAAAATCGAAGTATCTCTGTATATCTAAAAAAAACTGATGAGGTATTTTTATACTTCTAAAAAACCAATGTGGTATGTTTGTATTTTCACAAAAATAAATGATATCTATAAATTGCGTTAATTATAAAATGAATATATTCTTCGGAAAATAACTGTTGTATTATTTTTAAAAAATATCTTTGTATTTAAGTGTCTTCTTACACAAGTCATAATAGCTTCATTTTTCCTTACAGCCATTATAATATAACTAAATTCCGTTACCTAACTCAACCCAAGTGATATGTATCTTTTTAAATAAATATTTTCTTGATTGATCTTTAAATAAATCTTTAAATTGCGTTAATTAGAAAGAGAAGATACAATTCCAAATTAAACAGTACATGTTTATAACATATATATTTTGCGACATAGAATACAAATACAACTCAGCGTAATCAAACAATATACTTGATTTTATATACACATACATACGCGCATAAAAGAGAGAAAGACACACACACACACACACACACACGCGCGCGCGCGCGCGCGCGCGCGCACGCATGCGCGCATGCACGTAAAAATGACTTTAGTAGTATTTATTTGTATTAAAATAAAAATCCCACCACCATCCCCATCGTCTTTTGTAATTATAATTTAAAAATATGAAAAAACGATGGTCTATTTTATTATAATAAAATGAAAATCCCACCACCACCCCCATCGTCTCAAGAACTAAACGCCAATACGATCCGCGCTTAATGTAAGTAGCCTAACTAATTGATATTTCTATATAAATTAATATGCATTCCGCATATGTATTTTTCCAAATTATCGTAGCTGTGCAGCAACTTGGTTTGCCAGACTTAAAACAGCTTAATTTTGAAAAATACATATGCAGAATGCATATGTTCTACATAGAGATATCAATTATTAGGCTACTTACATCAAGCGCGGACCGTATTGGCGTTTAGTTTTTAAAATTTAATGGTCTATTTTATTATAATAAAATAAAAATCCCACCACCACACCCCCATCGTCTTTTGTACAATTATCAAAACGATGGTCTATTTTATATGTTGTTTGCTCCGCAATATGACTGAAAATAATGAAATAGATAATAGTATTAATCAGACATTGTAAAAATACAAATAAATATACTTAAATATAAAGAAATATTAAATACAAATAAACATCTTTTAAAACACTTGACTGCTACTAAACTGAATTGGCGTTGCTAAACCGAATATGTTAATTTCCCTAATTTCTTATAATCTAAACAACATAATAAAAATCGCCGAAATCCTATGCTACTTATATTCTATGCTTAAATCTAATTTTTTTATACACACACACACACGCACGAGAGAGAGAGAGAGAGAGAGAGAGAGAGAGAGAGAGAGAGAGAGAGAGACACACACACACACACACACACGACATGCAAGAGATTAACACATCGGTTTAGCAACACTAATTAAGTTTAAACTAACAATTTTAATAAGTAACTACTTACAATATTTATTTGTATTAAAATATTTTCTTACTAATTATTTAAATATTTATTTGTATAATACGATCTGTTTAATATTATTATAATCTTCATTTTTCCAATAATACCTTTATTGTGATTCAAAAATCTTATAAATTTGTTTGCACAATGGATGAGGAGATATATTTTATTTACAAGAAATAGCCCACCAACCCAGTCGTTATTTTATTTTGCTTATATATATATATATATATATATATATATATATATATATATATGTATTTTAATAAAATTCATATAAAATTGTATGTGTGAGTACACACACAAAAACACACACATACTCATACATAATACATATTTTGTAGTGTTACGCATCTTATAAAGAGCATATCTTACAAGGAGTATGTACAGATTGTAAAGCTAAAGGTATTACAGACTATTATTTCTAATTTTGCAATATAAGACATGATCGTAATCTAACGTGATTAATGCTAAATTTAGAATATCACTGCTAATCATGAAAATACATTGCTGGACATTGTTTTTATGTAAAATGTGTATTTGTATTTAATAATAGTTGCTTAATTTTTATTATCAACTTTTTGTAAAAATAATATATAAATATTTCTAGCACCTGTAGGCCATCGTTCTCGTTCGTTAATCATTTTTTTTCCATCATCAATTTTAGTCCAAGATGCCTCTTCTCTACACATACTTGTATAATCGCCATTCTCAATACACGAACCATCATGAAATATAGCATTCATTACTTTATACTGCTGCTTAGCTGTTGATACGCCATTTAAATTAAATGTCTGTGGTATTTTTATTACTTTATTAGAGGTAGGAGGATGGCTGCTCCGAGAAAGAAGGAAGAGATTAGGGAAAGGAAAACGGAGCAGGAGTAGAGGAGCGTGGTGGAAAAGGAGAGAGACAGGAAGGATGGTCCGAGGAAGACGGGTACGTGGAGGAGGAACTGGAAGCCCGAGAGATAAGGAGCAAGACAGGATAGAATAATCGAGGAAAAGTGAGGTTAAGACGGAGCGAGGATGAGGAGAGGAGGAGAGAGGCGGGAGGATTGGCGTGGATGGAGACCGGAAGCGGCGACGAGCGAAAGCGATGAGGCCAGATGGCGGGACTGAGGCGACACCGTGAGTCGAGACGAAGGGCGACTGGCGGGACGACGCGGGGTCGGCTACTACAAGCGGCGGCTAGTGACAGGATGATGCGGAGTGCCGGCCTCTCCAAAAGAGTGGGTCGGCACCACTGCGTGGTGGCGAGTGCAGCAGAGCAGACATGGCGATGAGTGGCAGCGGCGACGAGGAGTCGGCCCCTCCAAGCGGCGGCTAGTGACAGGACGATGCGGGGTGCCGGCCTCTCCAAAAGAGTGGGTCGGCACCACTGCGTGGTGGCGAGTGCAGAAGGGCAGACATGGCGATGAGTGGCAGCGATTGGCGCGGTGAAGAGTAGGTTGGCAACACTGTGAGGCAGCGTGGCGCGGAGCGGCGCATGTCGTGAAAGTTTGGGAGGAGAGAGTAGAGTAAGGCACGCACGTGGCATAGAGGCGATTAGAAACGGCACAAGAGAAGAGAGCTACAAGGAAGGATACGAGAGTAGAGAATGAGAAGGAGGTTTAACGCTGAGGAACGAGAGGAAAGTAAGTGACAAAACAGACTAGAAGGATAGGACGGGGAAAGGACAGAGAAGGACTGAAGGAATGGCAGAGGCAGGCGAAATGAGCAGATAGGTTAAGTTGGCGAAGGAGGAAGGAAGATGGTTAATGTGGCACTAATATAAAACTCTGTTTATAGAGATTAGGAAGGAGATGATGGCAGGAATAGGACGGAGGATGGAAGAAACTGAAGGTGTCAAGGAAATTGTAAAGGAGCTCAGGGAGATGAGAATGGGGATATTGGAGGAGATCAGGCGAGAGAGAAAGGAAATAGGAACGGAATTAAAGGAATTAAGGGTGCAGATGAAAAAAATAGAAGAGAGGCAGATCGAAATCCTAAGGTTCAAAGAGCAAGAACAGAAGGAGAGAGAAGAGGAGAAGGCAGAAAAAGAAGGTGATGGAGAGGCGTCGAAGGGGAAGCTGGAAGAAGAAGAGAGGGAGGGAAGCGAAGAAGGATGGAGCGAAAAAGAATGGGAGAGAGATTGGTGGGAGGAGGTGGAGAGCGAGGAGGAGGGGAGAAGAGAAAGGAGGAAGAACTTGAAAGAAAATGAAAAAGGAACGGTATTCGGACAGGAAGAAGACAGAAGAAGGGCAGAGGAAAGAGATAAAGGAAGGGAACGTATGACGGAAAGGAATAGGCTGCGGCAAATGGTGGAAGAGAGGGAAGAAGAAGTAAGAAGAAGAAGAGAATGGAAAGAAGAGGAGACGATGAGAAAAGAGGAAAGAGAAAAGAAAGAGAAAGAAGAAAAGAGAAAAAGGAGCCTAATATGGAGGAGAGCAACAGGAGAAGGACCAGAGGAAAGAAGAGAAACGGTGGAAATAATTATGGAGAGGGTGTTAGGTAGACCAGTTCCGGTAAGAAGGGTAACAGAGGTTGTAGGCGCAGACAAGAGGGAAGTGAGATTTATGGAGCTGGAAGAGGAGGAAGACAAGGAGGAGATAATAAGTAGGAGT
Organism: Temnothorax rugatulus; assembly: GCA_035220575.1. NCBI lineage: Eukaryota > Metazoa > Arthropoda > Insecta > Hymenoptera > Formicidae > Temnothorax > Temnothorax rugatulus. Next base: position 103,475 of record JASTWL010000413.1, on the reverse strand, counting down.
GAGGAAATTTGGAGAAGATGGGAGGTTGGAGTCGATGAAGAGCTTACAATAGAAGAGAGGTCATACAGACACAAGATGGTGAAGAAAGCCAGGGAAGAAAGATTAAAAGGGAGGTCGGTGATAGTAACCAATAGAAGGATATGGCTGGACGGGAAGGAAATAAAATGGAGCGAGAAGGAAGATAGATGGAGGAGGGTTTGAGAGTGTTAAACGTATAAGTGTAGGCAGAGGGCGAGTGAAATGAGAGAGAGAGGGAGAGAGTGAGAATGAAAGAGTGCGAGTGTAGGGAGGAGCGAATGTGAATGAGACAAAGTAGGATAAAAGAAAAGTAGGATGTAAAGAGTAGGGTACAGGATAACGGAAATAACAAAACGCCCGCTATGGTAACTGCGTGAAAAAGAGTGAATGATAAGAATGAAAGGGTTAGATAGGAAGTGAAGATAAAGGCGCGGAAGGCAAATCGAAAGAGTGAAAGAGTATGAATGTGCAGACGAAAGTACGATGGCGAAATCGGTACACAGAGAACAAATCAAAGAAAGAGAGTGAGAGTGGATTGTGTGAGAGAGTGAATGATGGCGAGTCAGTGAGTATGAGAAGGCAAAAAACCGATAAGGGGAGAACAAAGGAAGGAATGAAGGAAGGAGCCATAGGAAACACGAGGAAGGAAGCCGAGAGAGATGGCCTTGGACGGAGTGAAAACCAGGGAACGCGCAGGGGAGGGAGGGGTTGAGAATGTTCAAGGTCAAGAGCCAGGTCGGAAAGGGGGAAGCATATGTACAGGGTTGGGTACGTCCCTCAAAAACGCCTTTATGTACAAGGTTGGGTACGTCCTTAAAACGCCTTTGTAATCCCGAGAGGGAAACGAATAAACGTTGAAATTGAAATATTTCTTTATTATCTTGTAATGAAAACAAAACTAAATGAATAATAACTATTTCTTTTGTCAACGTTAATTCATTTTTAAACATTATATCATTTCCCGCACAATGTTCGCATGATTTGTCATGTGATTGACACCAATGTGAAAATGTAGTCTTTAATAAATCATTAAGATCACATTTTTTCTTCAAATTTTTAATAGAAATTGGGACAACTATATTGTTATCAGTAATAATAACTTTTGTATTACCACATGATTTGCACCGACTAGTACAAGTAACTTGATGCTCTACCAGATTTCTGACATAATCATATTTTGTACAAATAGCAGTGAGAAATTCGACGGCATCTCGTTTAATCGAAAAGTATTCTTCTAAACTTTTCCGTATCGCATCAGTGTTCAAATTTGGCATATTACTTTCATATTGCTGTGCTAATTTACTTAAATCATCTTGTTTATCAATATTAAGCAATTTTTTTCTAACAATACTTAAATGCAATAAGCATTGTAATACTGCATTTGCACAGTGCGAATCTTTATCTGTATTTTTAAAAGCACGTATCTCCCAAGCAGTACTTTGTCGAGCTTCTTGATGTGACTCTTGAACGGAATTCTTTTCGACAATGTCCACGGAACATCTTTTACTTTTCGAAAACGTTGTTTTGAAATAGTAATTGGTGGTTGTGATATAAATTGTCTTAGCCGATTACATTCGGTAATAGCTCTATCACTAGCTGTTACAGATAACGGATCAAAATTAATTAAATACAATCCCTTTAGAGATGTTACTCGGGATAACGCAACATATGCTTGACCATGACTAAATACAGAATTACCTATATCTATAACAGCGTTTTGCAAGCTTAATCCTTGGCTTTTATGAATGGTGATGCCATAACTCAAAGATAATGGAAATTGTTTTCTAATAACATACGCTTTATCCATTACTTGAAACTTGACACTTACTCTTTCAATATGCTTGACCATGACTAAATACAGACTTACCTATATCTATAACAGCGTTTTGCAAGCTTAATCCTTGGCTTTTATGAATGGTGATGCCATAACTCAAAGATAATGGAAATTGTTTTCTAATAACATACGCTTTATCCATTACTTGAAACTTGACACTTACTCTTTCAATAAAATACTCCAAACCAGACGGTAAAAGAAGTTTTATCTTTTCTACGTGATCAGTATCCTGCACAACAGAAATAACTGTAGCAATTGTACCATTTACAAGGCCCAAAGTGACATCAATATTGCGTCTTATCATGACTTTAGCTCCGATTTTAATTGTAATTTGTCTTAAAAGTCCAGCTGTTCTAGTATTATCCTCATCGTTATCCGTCAATTTCTTTACTACTTTCTTTCTTATATATTTATCACATTCAAACGTATCTTCAGCAATTAATAATATTTCTTTCGAAGCAATACGACTTAACATTGCAGTGTTAAGAACATCGTACACATGACAAGTAGACAGTAAACAAACGGTATCAGATGGCAAATTATCAATAAAATTACATAATTCGTATAATCTTGTTTCGAAAGACTCGCCTTTAAAAGAAATTTTTCTTTTTTCGAGAATCTCAAAATCAGATTTTGTCAATAAACCAATACGAACTCTCGAGAGTAATTCACGATAAGATTCATCTCCTTGCTGGCGCATATTGATCGTTAATTCGTCATATTTAAAATTTTTCCACAAATTTGGAACCGCCATACAGCCCATATATTTATCAATTTCTTTCTTTGATAATCGAACAAAAACAAAATCTTGACGTACAGGAGGTAATTGAAGCAGATCTCCAAATAAAAGAATATGTTTTTGACCAAAACCATCTTCAATGGTATTGAATATTTGAGATAATCGTAAATGTATATACGCTAAAGTTAAATTAGATATCATTGACACTTCATCAATTATAATAAGAATAACATCTTTGAGATTTGCCCGTAAAACTTTCAAAACGTGATCAGATAATTGTGTATACTTGGGAATATCACCATGTTCAACGGGTAACTGCCACACTCCGTGAACTGTCTGACCATCGATATTGAACGCTGCTATACCAGTAGGTGCTGCTATAACAGTATCCTTGTTGAGATTTTGTTTTATCCAGCATTTAATTGTTTTAATTAAGAAACTTTTACCAGTACCTCCTTCTCCACTAACGAATTTTAGTAATTGTTTATTATCCGGCGATGTTACAGTGTCGATCACATCGTCAAATACTCTTCTTTGATCTGCGTTCAGATTTGAAATCATTTCAGATACATTGATTTCCCGATCTAATTTTTCACCAAGATCCTTAAAATCTTGCATCGCTTCACCAGCCTGAATATTTTGAACACCTATTGGATTATCAGGATCATCTTGAGACTCGTGCTGTTTTTCCAAATCATCTAAACGTTCTTGAACTAATTGCTTCGCAGTTTCTAATGCTTTTTGGAATTCCTCTAATTTTTCACGATACTCGAATGCTTTCTCAAGATCTAACTTTCCCTCGTAAAACGCTTCTGCATAGGTATCACATCCATTTTTAAGATCTTCCAGTTTCCGCCATGGTTTGAACATAAGCAGTAATGAAAAGAAATAATTTTCCGGCTGCTTATTGACATCATATTTATAGTGATTAATAAGATAGTCACGCTGTCGCCGTTTCAGATAATAACCATTATTCATCTTGTAGTATTCAATATGTTTACTTCGTGGTTTAATTTTCGTAATATCATATTGCTGTGCAAATTCATACAAGCACAAGGATTCAAGTTCTTTCGGTCTCCGTGGATAATGATCATCTATTATAGATGGACAAAATATGTCTGTGGAATCTCCATCGAGAGCTTCAATTTCCTTACAAGTTTTAACTTTTCTATGGCGGTTCTGATTAACATCTAACCATCTAATAGACGTATTTCGATCAGTCCCATATAAAGGAATACCTAGCAATGTATCAGCAGCTTCAAGAGCTCCACATTTCCTATTACTCATGGCTCGAAAACCAATCTTCCAAAGAAGGCTCGCCAATGATTCGTTTTTGTTATTTATACTATCAAAGATAACATCAGATATTTCACTTTTTCCTGGCTTATTTACATACTTATTGTCAGTGAAGTCGAAACGTTCCGTTCTATGTATTTATACTAATTTATTATATGTTTTTAAACATCTTTTATTGCTCGTTTATTGGCCTTTGTTTTTTCTAGTAATTTTCAATTTATACGAGCGTAGTTACTTTTCATTTCATCTATTCTTTATTAATACTTTATTTATTAAAATATGTGCACCGAGTTCTAAAGTCCAATAAGATGACATCCAGGAAAAAATAAATAATTATTACGATATATGACAATCGCGCGAAGCAGGTTGTGCTTTTGTTCGGTCGATTTAAATTATGATTTGAATAAATAATTAGATTGGTGTTGAATTTAGCAAAAATTGGTGAAGAGATTACCGATTTCTAGCTATTTTTAGAAATATCCGTGGTTGCTCTAACTTTCGTAATTTTTTTTTTTTGGTATATTATAACAAATATTAGTATAACAAATATTAGTCGCAATAAAGCTTATCACAATAAAAAAGGGTGCAAGTGGAGACTTGCACATTGCTTCCTCATAGTTTATAAGTGTGCAAGTAGAAACTTGCACATTGCTTCCTCATAGTTTTTAAATGTGCAAGTAGAAACCTGCACATTGCTTTCTCATAGTTTTTAAGTGTACAAGTAGAAACTTGCACATTGCTTCCTCATAGTTTTTAAGTGTGCAAGTAGAAACCTGCACATTGCTTCCTCATAGTTTTTAAGTGTGCAAGTAGAAACCTACATATTGCTTTCTCATAGTTTTTAAGTGTGCAAGTAGAAACTTGCACATTGCTTCCTCATAGTTTTTAAGTGTGCAAGTAGAAACTTGCACATTGCTTCTTCATAATTTTTAAGTGTGCAAGTAGAAACCTGCATATTGCTTTCTCATAGTTTTTAAATGTGCAAGTAGAAACCTGCACATAGCTTCCTTATAGTTTTTAAGTGTGCAAGTAGAAACCTTCGCTCACAAAGCTTTCTCTATGAGAAAGCCAAAACAAATAAATACTAATAATTATACATCGAATAAAATAAAAGCTTCCTCATAGAGGAGCTTTGTGAACGAAAGTTTCTACTTGCACACTTAAAAACTATAAGGAAGCAATGTGCAGGTTTCTACTTACACATTTAAAAACTATGAGAAAGCAATGTGCAGGTTTCTACTTGCACACTTAAAAATTATGAAGAAGCAATGTGCAAGTTTCTACTTGCACACTTAAAAACTATGAGGAAGCAATGTGCAAGTTTCTACTTGCACACTTAAAAATTATGAGGAAGTAATGTGCAAGTTTCTACTTGCACACTTAAAAACTATGAGGAAGCAATGTGCAAGTTTCTACTTGCACACTTAAAAACTATGAGAAAGCAATATGTAGGTTTCTACTTGCACACTTAAAAACTATGAGGAAGCAATGTGCAGGTTTCTACTTGCACACTTAAAAACTATGAGGAAGCAATGTGCAAGTTCCTACTTGCACACTTAAAAACTATGAGAAAGCAATGTGCAGGTTTCTACTTGCACACTTAAAAACTATGAGGAAGCAATGTGCAAGTTTCTACTTGCACACTTAAAAACTATGAGAAAGCAATGTGCAGGTTTCTACTTGCACACTTAAAAACTATGAGAAAGCAATATGTAGGTTTCTACTTGCACACTTAAAAACTATGAGGAAGCAATGTGCAGGTTTCTACTTGCACACTTAAAAACTATGAGGAAGCAATGTGCAAGTTCCTACTTGCACACTTAAAAACTATGAGAAAGCAATGTGCAGGTTTCTATTTGCACACTTAAAAACTATGAGGAAGCAATGTGCAAGTTTCTACTTGCACACTTAAAAACTATGAGAAAGCAATGTGCAGGTTTCTACTTGCACACTTAAAAACTATGAGGAAGCAATGTGCAAGTTTCTACTTGCACACTTAAAAACTATGAGAAAGCAATGTGCAGGTTTCTACTTGCACACTTATATACTATGAGGAAGCAATGTGCAAGTTTTTAATTTTATTTTTACAATATATAATGTATAACACATGTGTAGTAAATTAAAAAGGGTGTAGTTCCGAATGACCCCTGCTCCCGATCGACCTAAAATTTTACAGATAAGTTGTTTTTGATGTAAAAAATGAAGTGCGCGTGGTCCCAACTTTGGGAAATAAAAAAATTTTTTTTATGATAGCATTTATCGACTAAAATTGATTCCATATGATATATATGTTACTGTAAAAGTGATAAATTCGATAATTATACATAATTACCGGTTATTATGCATAATTTTCAACATACGGTGATAAATGTGATAAATTATAGCAAATTTATCAATTTTACTGGTAATAACCAAGACTTTTTGGTAAAAGTAATGAATCTTTCATTAATTTTGTTGTGGATGGAAAAGTGTGAATCTATTGTATTTACGCATATATTTTTTTCATCCACACAACAATTGAGTTGGGTTAGGTTAGTTTCTTTAAACATGGAGCCCCCCGCGTGGGGGGCGGAACCTACTGCCTCCACGCATACACTTCCCACGCGAAACAAGGTGCCACATGGATTTACAACTTTCCATGCATGGAAAGTTCACGCATGTACTTTACAAGGCACACTATGTGTCTAGTTTAATGGTAGTGGAGCCCCCCGCAGGGGGGCGGAACCTACTGCCTTCACGCATACACTTTTCACGCGAGACAAGTTGCCACATGGGTTTACAACTTTACACGCGTGCTATATATATTATATTTTTTATATGTTGTATACATCATATAGAATCAATTTTATTAGTCGATAAGTGCTCACAAAATTTTTTTTTAATTTCCCGAAGTTGGGACCACACGTACTTTATTTCTCACATCGAAAACAACTTATGTGTAAAATTTTAGGTCGATCGGGAGCAGGGGTCATTCGGAACTATATCCATTAAAAAAGTCATATTTAAATTACATTTGTGTCATTTTCTACATATTTCCAAAGATAATAATCTCTGTAATAAATGAGTTGTTAACGAGTATATTCCACTATAATCCTTTGCATACTACGCGCCTTTGTATTAGATTCCCTTAATATGATGTATTAATACGAAGTGCAAGTATGCTAGGTCTCTTTTGAAACCTGCATTGAGAGCAATGGATACGTATTTCCAAACAAAAATTTGATTATTTTATTTTAACATCGTGGAATACAAAATCTATTAATTCATGGCGTACAATTAGCAGTAACGATGTGCGTACTAACGCAGATCCAATAAATTCACAGAATTACACATAATTCAATGAAATAATACGTTCGAGAGCATTAAACGCTCTACTGTTATCGCATTACTGTTATCGAATATTTTGCAACAAATTTCAACATGCAGCGGTGGAATTATGCATCCAACTCCGACTGCAATCTATTTGATGCTACAAATATTATGAAGCGTTCCTTTTCTCATTTTTTCTTTACTGAAAGAAAGAAGAAGAGGAATGCTTCAAAGCATTTGTAGTGTTAAGTGGCCCGCAGTTTTCGACATAAGTAAAAAGTTAAGCACAAATGGCCCAGCATATAACTTCTTCGGTCCACTGGAACGGTCAGTGGATCGTCGCGTAGGAGCGTAGGGAACGGATAGGCTCCGTTAAAAAAGGCTCCGCCTATTGTAGCGAGAGCGTTTCGCACACGCTGAGATGCAATTGTTTCGAAGCCATTGATACGGCTGCCATGGCTGTAAGAATGTTTGCAAACAGTACTGTTGCGTCAACAGAAAACTGTTGTATTAATTGTAATCTCTTTTCATCTCTGCTCTCTTTTCACATTTACTTTTAACGTGATGGCAAAATATCAGAGGCAAATAAATATACTTAATATTTATCAATAACATATACCATATATAAAATCAGTGAAATAGGGATTCATATATCGCATTGAAGATCGATGCGGATTAATGTAACATCTAATGTTTTACAGTTTACACATAAAATGTTTACTTTTTAGTTTTACCGTTGCACACCCGTAATAAACATGCCAAGTTGCAAATCGATACGTTGCGGAGTTTTTCCTGAAGAAAAGCTATTTTTTTACACGTTCGAAAGTAAAATGCTTCTTACAATTAGTATCATGCATTTAACAATTTTTAATTAAACTCCAAGATTTTCAAGATTACATGCTGCTGCTTCTATCGGATTGTTAAAATGTATATGTCATCTAAATCGCGCAGAAAATTTTCCTTATATACGGATATGTTGGTGGAAAGTAAGGAAGTTGTACGGGACTAGAGATTGTTTTCAACATTGTATATTTATCATACATTTACAACATATAGCAATAAAAATTATTGATATATTTGCGATCTATCGATTTCATGGAGCGCGCGTTAGGATGAGGTATCGGCAATAATGTGCGTACAGTTCCAACGTACGTCGATCATACGCGACGCGACGTTCCTTCTTCTTTCTTTGGTTGCGGTGCGAGGTCGACGTGCGGTGGGCGACGAGCGATTCTGTGAGTATCATAACCGAAAATAACGATATTTACATTGTCGTGGAATGCAGTGTTATCACGTCCCGTGATTTCGGCCGTGATTCCACAACAATGTAAACATTTAAACGCTTAATTATATATATTTGTCATCTGTTTCAGTAAGTATAATAAATACGGCGGCTCGCAGGACCACGATGGCGACGACAGCGACGACGACTTTGGCGGTCGTGACGACCACGGCAGCCACGACGCCGACGACAGCAACGACAGCAACGACGACCCCGATGGCCATGACGGCCACCACGGCCACGATGCCGACGACGGCCGCGACGGCTTCCAGAGCCACGACATCAACGATGACCCCGGCGGCCGTGACGGCGCCCATGGCCACGATGCCGACGACAGCAACGGCTCCGACGGCGACTGAGCCGATCGTATTGAACGTAAGTATGAAAATGTCATAATTTCTTATTAACAATGTTAACACTTCGACGGTCGCACATATCACATGTGACGCATACGTGACAGCGTTCGACAAAGTGTTAATAATGAAATTTATTCACGTATATATGTATACGAAAATATGTCATTTTACTTAAAACATTTACTTTTTATTATAGCATGAAACGTTGAGCTCCTTGGTGCGGGCGGTATATACCGCGATGCGAGGGAGAGGCAGAGGTAGAGGCAGAGGCAGAAGCAGAGGAAGAGGTAGAAGTAGAGGAAGAGGCAGAGGCGGAGCTGGAGAAGAAAAAAAATCTCGGGAATTAACATTTACTATTATCCCAAATAACTTTATATAATACATATAACTTACTACATACTTTTTTAATTTACTTTTAAATAAAATAACAATATTGTTACGCTCGGCTGAACGTCTCACGCCACTCACACTCACTCAATCACTCGCGGCTCGCGGGAAGCAGGAAGGACACTCTGATGTAAGAAACTCGTTTATTATTTAAAAATACAGCGACAGGGCAGACACGTTCATTCGGCACGAAAGCCCAGATTCAAATCTGACTCGCGTCGCTAATCAACAACCGTTGCCACGGGACTCTTCTCACTTCACGTCCGACTCGCGTGTACCGGGCGTCTCAGCACTGGTGTAACACTGCCCCCCTCTTCTTCAGATTGTCGTCCCAACAATCTAGGGAACAGTGTTCCAACAGCTTCTTCCCAACGTTCCTCCATCCTCTTCTTCAGGAAATAGTCCCCAACCGGCATCCCTCGGAGAGCTCGAAATCTTCGGACAAGGGGGGGGGGGTAACTTCCCGAGGACCTAACGTTTTTAGAAACTCCCCAAGTCCCCGCCTCGGCATTCGCCCAAGTCCCACGGAAAACCTCGGTCGAAAACCGTGAGAGAGGCGGGCTTCTTCCTGCTCCTCTTGTAGCCCTAACTCATAGGACTACGGAGCTATTCTGAAGTCCGTCCATGCAGGACACCTTGAGCCGCTTCCTGCTCCTCTTGTAGCCCTAACTCATAGGACTACGGAGCTATGTCCGTCCATGCAGGACACCTTGAGCTTCCTTCCGCCGGCTCCAGGGCGACTTTTCCTCGCCGGGTTTCCACCAGATAAGTCCGCACACGCAGAACACTCCCCGCTTCTGCCGAAAAACACCATCTCCTTACATCCGCCGGATCGTGAGTTCCTTCTCGAAGGTACACCGTGGCCACCTGGTCTCAGATTCCCTCTTCAGAAATCCCTCCACTGCCCAGTTCGCTCTGCAAACGTAATAATACACGGCAACAAATAGAACTAATTAAAATTTCCAACTTATTAAATATACTGTTGCATTCGCGCTGAGTTCGCAGCTTTGCCCGGTATTTTCCGCCGCGGAGCGTCTTTAGCAACTGGCGTTGCTATGTGTTGTGGATACAGCCCGGCTGTTAGATTTCCTTCGCACTGAAACTCGAGCGGACGTTTCGGTTCTCGTTCTGCGATTGTAAACATACGCAATAAACCATCCTTACGTTCCTTAAACCTGTGTTCCCTTATTCCGCGGATCGCGAGTGAACGCGCGACCGAGTGCGGGAGTGCTTAGAGAGCGTGCGAAAGCCGCCGGAGTGCAACATTTTGGGGGCTCGTCCGGGATCGGACGAACGTTGACGACCGTGATGAGCGGCGAGGAAACGGGCGAAATAGCCACAACGGCAGCCCCTTCGAGGAAGAGGACTCGGGCCGCGACTCCTGCAGCGAGTGCTCCGCAGCCCACGTCGCAGGCGGAGACTCTTCAGGCGGTTCTCCTGGAGATGCGGGCGATGCGAGAGGAGAAGGCGCAGAGGGAGGCGATCTTTACGGCGGAGCTACAACGTCGGGACGAGGAGCTTCTGCTCCTCCGACAACAGCTAAGTCCCACCAATAATAGAGCGTCCGGGGATACGGGGACGCGTTTCGTGCTATCGGGGGCGAGTGATGTGCGCGCGGACCCCGCGGCTTATGCCGCGAATTCGGGGGTGAGCGACGCGCGAGAGAATACGGGGGCGCGGGGCGCGTTTGCGGGCGTAAATGACGTGCGCGCGAAGCTCGGATTTAAGCTCAAGCCGGACGTTTATGACGGATCGGTCCCGTTGCGGGAATTTTTCTCTCAGTTCGAAATTATCGCTCGCGTAAATCAGTGGAGTGACGCGTCAAGGACCATCGCATTGGCTTCCTGTTTGAGGGGAAAAGCGCGTTCGATTCTGGACTCTGTCGAAGACGTAGAAAATCTCGAATACGCGGAGCTAAAATTGAAGCTTGAATTGCGTTTCGGGGAGGGGCACCTCTCCCAAAATTATTACTCCCTCTTCACGAATCGGAGACAGAAATTCGGGGAGGACTTTGCGTCTCTCGGCTCCGAGTTGGAAAGACTTGCCCGGTTGGCTTATCCCGAGTGCCCTTACGCTGTTCGGGACAAGATTGCGTGCTCGCAATTTATCTCTGCCTTAACGGACGGTTTCGTGAAGAGGACCCTCCAGTTGGAGGGAGTTACCTCTTTGAAATTAGCGGTAGAGAGAGCGAAGGACGTTAAGGCCATACAAGGGAAAAGTTTCGGAGGATTTGGGAGAAGGAGGGAAATTTTTGGAAAACCTTTCGAAAAAGGGGAAGGAAGGAAGGTAGCGTCCGCAAAGATTTTCCGCGCAATTTTCGGAATCGCGTTTCCGCAAAGGAATGCTGGCTTTGTGGAAAGGTTGGGCATTTCCGAGCCGAATGTCCCGCGAACACGGAAAAGGGAAACGCGGAATAGTTACTCTCAGCGGGGGGAGAGTGACCCGCGCAGATAAAAACCCCCGAAGTTATAATTCGTTCGATTAGTAATAAGAGTGATTACGACAATTTATGTTACCAGGGGAAATTAAATGGGAGGGATTGTTCTTTTAAAATCGATACTGGTTCCGATGTTTCTGTTTTGAGTAGGAAGTTTCTCGGAGAGATTAGAGAGAAGATTCGAGTCGAGAATTGTTCTCTTCGTTATCCCACGGGAGAGAGAGTCCCTGTGGAATTTAAAATAGAGGTAGAAGTTCGAATAGGAAAATTTTCTGAGAAGATTTTAATGTACGTGGCGGAAATTGACGACCAGTGTTTGTTGGGGAGAGATTTCTTAAAAGTCATTAATCTAGAAGGTATTTTTGATTCGGTTTTTGGAAAAACGGAGTCAGAAATCGAAAGGGTTTTGAGTTTCTCTCGGGTAGTAAATTCTTCTGAAAGAGTTCCTCCTTTCTTGAAGGAGCTATTTGAAAAAGATTCTGAAAATCTGGAAGCAGGACAGAGGGAGGTTTTTGCTGAATTTTTGAATGAATTTCAGGATGTCTTTTCTAAAGACGTCGTTGCGGGAAATTGTGAAGTCGTTAATCATGAGATTAATTTGAAGAATGCTACTCCAATTAAACAAACTCCCCGACGTATTCCTTTCCGAATGCGAGAGGAAGTCGACAAAATTATTGAAGAAATGAAAGAACAGGGCGTTATTGAGGAGTCGCATAGCCCTTGGGTTTCTCCGGTCGTTCTTGTCAAAAAGAAAGATGGTTCAATCCGTTTCTGTATTGACTTTCGGAAAGTTAAGGAAATAACTGAAAAGGATTCTTTCCCCTTGTCCAGGATTGACGACATCCTGGACCAATTATCGGGCAATAGTTGGTTCTCTACTTTGGATTTGAAAAGCGGATACTGGCAAATTAAGATCCGCCCGGAAGATCGCGAGAAAACGGCTTTTTCTATCGGGAACGGGTTATGGCAGTTTGTCGTAATGTCATTTGGTCTCTGTCACGCCCCTGTAACGCACATTTGAACGTTTGATGAAAAAAGTTCTTCGGAAATTATTATCAAAGATTTGTTTGTCCTATTTAGACGATGTTATCATTTTTGGAAAAAGTTTCGAGGAAATGTTAAGGAATTTAAAAGAAGTATTTTCTCGATTACGTTTAGCTAACTTAAAAATCAATCCTAAAAAATGTGTGCTTTTTGAAAGGAAGGTTAAATACTTGGGACATGTGGTTTCTGCAGAGGGTATTACTACAGACCCTGATAAGATATCCGCTGTAAAGGAATGGTCGATTCCTCATTCCAAAAGGCAATTACGTAGTTTTCTCGGTTTCTGTTCTTATTATCGGAAATTCATTAAAGGTTTCTCTTCTTTAGCGAAGCCCCTCTTTGTGCTTACCGGAAATCAAGTGAAATTTATTTGGGGGGAGGAGTGTCAGAACTCTTTTGAGAACTTAAAGCGGGTGTTAACATCCTCTCCCTTACTTTCCCGAGGGGGGAGGGTGAGTTTGTGTTAGACACTGACGCTTCTAACATCGGGGTTGGTGCGGTGTTATCCCAGAGGCAAGAGGGATTAGAAAAGGTTATCGCGTACTTCAGCCGTGTGCTGAGTAAAACGGAAAAAAATTATTGTGTTACTCGTCGCGAGTTGTTAGCGATAGTCGACTCGGTAAAATCTTTTCGGCATTACCTTTTGGGGCGCAAATTTGTCATTCGTTCGGACCACGCTTCTCTTAGATGGCTCATGTCCTTCAAGGACTTAGAGGGACAATTAGCTCGCTGGTTGGAGAGACTCCAACAATATGATTTTGAGATTATTTATCGTAAAGGTCTTTCGCACGAAAACGCCGATGGATTATCCAGGCGTCAGTGCGAAATTGACGGTTGTGCGTTTTGTGCTAGAGTAGAGGAAAGGAACTCAGTCGAATCCGAGAAGACAGTCGCGCGAATAATTTTGCTGGGTGAAACTTTAGATGGATGGAAAAAAGACCAGCTAAAGGATCAATGTATCGCGGCTGTTTACCGAGGTAAGGAAACGGGGGTACGGCCGTCACGATCTGAGATTTCGGCAGGAGACGTTTCCGCTCAAATTTACCTTTCCTATTGGGACGCTATTGTCTTGAAGAGTGGAGTTCTTTATAAGATATGGGAGGACCCTAGTCTAAAATCCAGGATTTATCAACTTATTGTCCCACGGAAACGAATTGAACGGATTTTAGAGGAGGCACACGATTCTTCATCGGGGGGACATTTTGGAGTTAACAAGACCCTTGAAAAAATTTGTAAGCGATTTTATTGGGCCATTTGCAAAAAAAATGTAGAAGATTGGTGTAGATCTTGTGAGATCTGCGTTTCGAAAAAGGGACCGTCGGGAAAAGGAAAGTCCCCGTTGCAAATCTATAATGTCGGGATCCCTTTTGAAAGGGTCCAGATGGACATACTCGGTCCTCTTCCATTGACCAAGTCTGGAAATAAATATCTGTCATTGTCTGGAAATAAATATCTGTCATCTGTCTGGTCATTGTAGACTGTTTTACTAAGTAGGTAGAGGCTTTTCCCTTGAGAAATATGAGAGCAAGGATAGTAGCTGAGACTTTTGTTAATCAATTTATTTCTAGATATGGCGTCCCCTCGGAAGTTCATACGGATCAGGGGAGGAATTTTGAATCGAGACTTTTCGCGGAAGTAATGGAACTTCTCGGAATTAAAAAGACCAGGACTACCGCGTTACATCCGCAGTCTGATGGGCAGGTTGAGAGATAACACCAGACGATTACAAACTACTTAGCCAAATTTATCTCCGAAAATCAAAGAGATTGGGATAAGTGGATTCCCTTATTCCTTTTGGCTTACAGATCTTCAAAACATGAGACCACGGGCGTAACTCCTGCGGAGATGTATTGTGCCCGGAATCTTAAGTTGCCCTTAGATTTACTACAAGGCAGTCCTCCGGGACTTCGGGAGAAGAGCCCTAAGTCAGAGGGCGATTTTATCAAAAGACTGAGGGAAAAGTTGGAGGGGATTCATTCCGTAGTCAGAAATAGGTTAGAAATTAAATCTTCTAGAGTAAAAACCTGGTATGATCGTGGAGCCAGGAAGGATCTTTTTCGGGAAAATCAGAAAGTGTGGTTTTATAATCCTCGAAGAGAAAAGGGGAAGGCCCCGAAATTACAGAGTAGTTGGAAAGGCCCTTTTCTGATTGTAAGAAAATTAAGTGATGTAGTATTTTGCATTCGAAAATCCCCCAGACATAGAAAGAGGATAGTACATGCGGATAGGTTAGCCCCTTTTTATGAGAGAACGGTAAGAAGTAGCTAAAGAAATCGGAACCCGATTTATCGTTAAGAAAGTTTTTCTTCAAAGTTGATATGTGTTACTGCGTGTATTGCTTCTTTTGTGTTTAAGGGAGAATCTTCGTTTCTCCATTGGAAGATCTTGAAGGACACGAAGTGGAGTCTTCATGGTTATCTTGAGATCATCGGTTAAAAGAAGACTGCCTCTCCCTCGGTTTTTGCGACTGAGGTTTTTCCGAGGGACTTGGGCGAATGCCGAGGCAGTGACTAGGGGAGTCCTAATACGAATAGTATTTCGGTTAAAGACGATGGGTCCTCAGAAAGTTATTCCCCCCCCCCCCCCCCTTGTCCGAAGACTTCCGTGAGACGGCGTTTGCGGCGGAAGGGGAGAGTGCGGTGGTGAAGAGAACTACGTCAAGGAGGGATTTTAATGGAGTTCCAGTACAGCCGGAGAGGAACCGGTTACAGAGCCTCTGTAACGGTGAGGAACGGAAAGAGGACGGAAAGTCTTGGCAGGTTGGGCCCAGTGGAGGCGAAGCCCAACAACAGCTCGGGATAGGGCGAGGAACGCTTCAGAGCCCTGGAGCCTGCGAAGAGAATGGAACCTCCTGGAGACTGCCCTTCCGGATTGTCGGGACGACAATCTGAAGAACGGGGGGGCAGTGTTGCATTCGCTCGCTGAGTTCGCAGCTTCGCCCGGTATTTTCCGCCGCGGAGCGTCTTTAGCAACGGGCGTTGCTGTGTGTTGTGGATACAGCCCGGCTGTCAGATTTCCTTCGCACTGAAACTCGAGCGGACGTTTCGGTTCTCGTTCTGCGATTGTAAACATACGCAATAAACCATCCTTACGTTCCTTAAACCTGTGTTCCATTATTCCGCGGATCGCGAGTGAACGTGCGACCGAGTGCGGGAGTGCTTAGAGAGCGTGCGAAAGCCGCCGGAGTGCAACAATACATTTTCCAGGCTCTGTTTCTTAGCTCTACACTACCCTTCTTTCATGAAAAGCTGCCAATCTATCTGCGTGAACAATTTTACTACGATGTCTGAGGGACTTCCGCATGCAATACACAACCTCGTTCAACTTTTTTACTACAAAGAAGGGCCCCTCCCAATTGCTTTGCAATCTAGGAGCCTTTCCCTTCATTCTTCGAGGATTAAAGAGCCACACTTTCTGACCTTCTTGGAATAAAGTATGCCTAACTCTGCAATCATAGCGAGCCTTTGTGCGTGAAGATTGAACATCAAGACACTTCCTAGCTTCAGAATGGATTTCTTTTAGTTTAAGTTGAAGTTCCCTAGCGTAGCATTGAGCTGTTCGAGGCTCTTCCTCTTGAGAATCAGGGGGATGCCCTCGTAATAAATCTAGAGGCAATCTCAAATCTCGTCCATAGTAAATCTCAGCAGGAGTTAAACCTGTCACTTCATGTCTGGATGATCTAGAAGCTAGAAGAAACATGGGAACACATCGATCCCAATCTTTCTGATCCGAAGAAATATATTTCGCTAAATAATTGGTGATAGTTTGATGTTGGCGTTCCACCTGACCGTCAGATTGTGGGTGAAGGGGAGTTGTCCTTGTTTTCTTTATCCCAAGCATTTCTGTTACTTCAGCAAAGAGTTTTGACTCAAAATTCTTTCCCTGATCTGTGTGGATTTCCAAGGGTACCCCGTGTCTAGAAACAACTTGGTTAACAAAAACCTCTGCGACCGTCCCTGCTCTGATATTTTTCAAAGGAAAGGCCTCCACCCATTTACTAAAACAATCCACGATTACAAGCAAATACCTGTTACCAGAAGAAGTTGTTGGAAGAGAGCCAAGAACATCCATTTGAATTCTTTCAAAAGGAGTTCCAACATTACAGATTTGAAAAGGCGATTTCCCTTTTCCGACAGGGCCTCTCTTTGAAACGCACTCCTCACAAGTTTTACATTAATTTTCTACATCTCGTTTGCATGTCGCCCAATAAAAACGTTTTCGAATTCTCCCCAGAGTTTTATTTACCCCGAAATGTCCCTCCGAAAAAGAATCATGGGCCTGCTCCAAGATTTCTTTGATCCACTTCTGCGGAACTATCAATTGAAGAAAACTGGACTTCAAATTCGGAGCATACCACCTCTTATAAAGGATCCCATTCTTGAGATAAAGAACATCCCAATACGTCCAATAAATTCGGGCCGAAACGTCCGTTCCGATCTCTGAGCGCAGTGGGCGCTTCCCCGCCTCTTTTCCTCGATAAATTATTGATAAACTCGGATCTTCTTTTTGATCTTTTCGTTGTCCCTCCAAATCCTTAAAGGACAAGAGCCACCTAAGAGAAACATGATCCATACGGATCAAGAATTTCCGGCCCAGCAGATAATGTCTGAAAAATTTAACCGAATCCACAATTGCCAAGAGTTCGCGTCGAGTCACACAATAATTCCTCTCGGCTTTATTAAGAACACGACTAAAGCTATGATTCTTTCCTCAGAAACCATAACCGGAGAGTAACGACCGCGCCGACTAACCATAGTATAGGTATAGAAGTAGGTTAATATAAAAGAAACAAAAGTACAAGCCAAGACTGATACGCCATTAGGCAATAAGTTAATTAAATGGACAACAAATAAAATTACTTTGATATAAAATGGTTCCTCATCTATTCCCACTTGCGAGCGACACGTAGCAATAGCGAAAGTATAGAACGGAGTACAAATCCGACTTGGAGGTTATAGGGACACTATTCTAAGCGAGTAGAGCACGCTCACGAAAGTGGAAAACCACTTCCGCATTTAAAGTCAGCGGGGATTGGGGAACGCGATACCGAACTCGAAATCGCGAAAAAGCACTTTATTCAAAAGTTAGAGCGCGAAATTGACAGGTCTCCCTGCAAACGGATGCAATGACACTTGGTACACGTGGCAAAGCAAACGCGAGCGTTCTGGGACAACGGGTTCGCGAAATAGCGAACTAGGCATCTTCTCCTGAAACTAGCGACCGGGATGGCTTCTATGGGTCGAGAGGAATCCAACGAACCCACTCCCGTCAACGTCGGACGACTGCCCCGGAAACGGGCAAACGGAGCGTCCTAGAGGAAAACCAAGGTCACCGATGACCTCGGGGAGGCGCGAACAACACGGCGGTCGAAACGGCGTCCGCGTAGCACCAACGCCCGCGAAAGTAACGAATGGTAATAGGTACGCGAAAAACAACGACATAGGCGCGTTCAGGGTCACGTGGGGAACACGGAGATATCGGTCCCGTCGAAATCGGACAAGTGCCCCAGGAAGTGGCGAACCGGGACACTTCTCCTGGAACAAAGGATATAGACGAATGTACTAGGTCCTAATGAACAGCCCCATAGGGTCGGCGTCGACGTCCGACCAACGCCCCGGGAAATAGCGAACCGGAAGGCCGATCGCAAAAGTAAAAACGGAAATTGGTCCTACGCGACGCGGGGAACGCGAATATGAAGTCGATTATACCGTACGAGGCCCAGAAGGCTAGTTAGCGATCGCGTTACCCGATTGAAGCGAACTTCGATATGTAAACGCAATGGCATACGCCCGTCACACCCATGGTGCGAAATCGGTAGATTTCACACATTGAAATTGTAAGATTGTGAGAGGGAATAATGCGAGCGTGTGGCAATGCGGAAAAGTAACAGAATTATGTCAAATGATGACGCCGTCGAAGATAGAGGAACTTCGAAGGCGCTATCAGTGCAAAGGTTAATAATATCATATGGGAAACATGTATAGATAATCGCGACGAATGCGTGTAAGTAATAATGGATGCGATGTCACGCGAGTCACCCGATATGTAATGGAACATTCGCGAAGAACATGTACAGCGGCAAATAGAACACCCGGTACATAATGGAAGCTTCTAAAAGCAAGTGAAAAACTTGTTTGCGACAAGCGAGGCACGAGCACGAGCTTACATACAACGGGGGCACAATAGCGACACGTGAACATATGTGGCGAATACGTGACGCCGTGCGAGAACGACGCACGAACCGACGACGGACTCGAGGAGTCTCTCGCCAGACGCGGTACCGTGCGGACGCGTATGTGCCGTGTGAGCGAACAACGAGATATCCCGCGTACGGAGCGAATGCGCTTATCATATAACAACTCACGTAATAACGCGAATACTTAATAATCGTAAAGTGCGGTTACGCGTAAGGACTGTTTGTATCTGAAACATAAAGGGAAAATAAATTAAATTTTACCCGATATCGTAACGAGTGAAAATTCATTCACCTATCCTGTTTTCGAGATACCTATCCACCTCACCTGTCGGCATCTCGATACGGAGATCCAACGGCGGTCCAGCGAAGGTCCCGAGGCAGCACGCGGTGCACAGCAGCAATCCCAAGACAGTCCAGCGGCAGTCCAGCAGCGGTCAATCCAGAGAGCCTGAAACAGAAAAAAGGGGATTAGCAAGGTCAACGAAAGGGTCAGTGATAATTATATTCATATCTTTCTCGGTGGGTTAGACGAAAACCGAGTGGCGACCGTGGTAGCATCAAATAAAATTGAGTCGTAGACTTTACCGGCCCTCCGTCCGGTCACATCCTAACGTCCCTACGGACGTTGACCCTTTCTGAGCCATTGAAAGTGCGTTCGGCTCGCGCCACGCGCCTCAGAGCGTGTACCTGCGAGCAACAGAGTAAGGTAAGTATCTGCTTGCGTCCTACCCTTCTGGTTAGCCTTTCCTCCGCTTCCTAGTTTTTCTTATCCTAATCCTGGGGTTGGACGTAACACTACCCATACTTAAGTTATGGATTTTTTCAAAAAAATAGTTTAAAATTTGAAAAATTCAAATGCCTGTAACTTTAAGAAAAAAAAAAGATTGTAAAAAATGAGATAATCGTTTTTTTTTTTTCGTTTTTTACTGTACTTTTCGAAGAAAATATCGAAAACATTTTTAATGGACAATATGACTGTTTTTTTTTAGGATTTAAGTAAAAAATATTTTTTTTTCTCAATGCGACCATTTAAATTTTTTTCAAAAAAATCTCAAATTCTAGACTTAGTTTCGAAATTTTTCAGTCATATATGAAGATGAGATTTCAATAATTTCGATTTTTTAAGGCTTTTTCTTCATTTTTTTTCGAAAATAATTTTTTTTTTAATAAGATAGTGTAAAAAATCTAGAAGTATTTATTTAGTTGGTTGTTTCATGGCGGCAGGCCGCGCTAGCGCCGCAGTGCGTGTAGATGGGGCGCGGCCGCCGGTTTATTCGGTTGGTATTACGGAGGAGGCGAAGGCGCTGAGAAACAAGGGGATCGTGGGGGGCGCGAGGTTTTTCAACGGTTGTTGTGCAGGTCCGTGCAGGTCGAGTCTGGTTAAGTCCTTTCGAGGAAACAGTCACGTAGCCAGTCGTAGTTGCTTTCGTTCCGATTGATTGAAATAAGCTTGTACTGAAATTCCGATTAAATACCTAAAACCACATATCTACCAATTTTTTTCGGTCATCCTTACAATAGACTCTACCGATGGCTATCAAAAAATTTGATTTTATAGACAGCAATCCTGAAATTTCGATCTATTGGTAAAGAGAAAATTCGAATATTTTCTATTTTTTTAATTACATTTTTACTTATTTTTATTATTGAATTACTTTTTTTTAATGGAATATTATAAATTGGGGAATTTTAACGGATAGCATGTAACAATTAAATCATATTGTTAATGAAAAAACACGTATATTATCTGTAAAAATAGCAATCAGATTTATTTGAAAATAAAAAAAATAAAAAAAATAAAAGTAAGTAAAAATATGGGTAGAGATAAAAATCTAAAAAAAATCATGGAAGCTACTTTCTGTTGTGAAGCGAAAGTCGACGGTTTCTAGTTGCAACATCGATCCTCCAGGGGCCATTTGGGACTTATCCGGGCCCTTTTGGGCCCGGTGGGGACCAAGTGGTACGGGTTTTGCGAACCCGGAGTGCCCGAGCACATCAGTACCGTAACCCGGGGCAGTCCTTGTGACTGTGGGCCGGGGAGTCCCTTCGGGAACTCGCGAGGTAGGCGGCCTCTATAATAAGTCCGCCCGGCCGGACGGGACCGTAAGGGACAAGCCTAGCTCAGTGACCCAGCCGTCCTATGGGAAGGTAACCCAGAGAAAAAACCGGGGGACCGGCTGCCCTGCTTAGGAGTCAGGCTATCGACGCGTATGCGGCTTCCCAGACTCCGTCAGCCGGTAAGGGATGGCGACCTTGACTTCAAACGCCCGGTCGGCCGGGACCGTTAGGGAGATTGTGATTCTCCTGCCGGCCTAGAGAAAGGATACCTCGAGAAAAAACCATAGGAGGGAGAGGAAGGGAAACCTCAATAAAAACCAATGGGCGGCCGGGCTTGTATCCCACATCCATTGCACGCCGGTGCTCCGGCAGGATGAGGAATCTGGACTGGTTGCCCTATGGGAAGGGAAACCCAGAAAAAAACCGGGGGTCCGGCTGCCCCGCTTAGAGGTCTGAAAACGACGAGCGCGCGTCTATCAGACTTCAACAGCCTGTAGGGGATGGCGAACCTGAGTACAAACGCCCGGTCTCCCGGGACCAAAAGAGGTGAGTTTACCCACCTCACCGGCCAAGGAGGGTGAGAAATGGATACCTCGACTAAAAAACCACGGTCGGTCGGGACCGAGAGAGGTGGTGTTGTGGCTGCGTGCCGCCGGGCGGAGCGCTCATGCCGGGGCGTGGGCGCCCTCGTGCTGGCGGATGTGGTTACTTATTCCACCTCACCGGCCAAGGAAGGAGAGGAATGGACACCTCGATTCAAAACCACGGTCGGTCGGGACCAAGAGAGGTGGTGCGGCGGTTATATGCCGCCGGGCGGGGCGCCCGAGGGAGGCGCTCTCGTGCTGGCGGATGTGGTTGCCTATTCCACTTCACCGACATAGAGGAGGGACACCTCAAGAAAAAACTAAGGAGGGAGAGGAATGGATACCTCGTTTAAAAAACCACGGTTGGTCGGAACCGAGAGAGGCGGTGCGGTGGTTGTATGCCGTCGAACGGAACGTTCCTGGCGTAACCTGGGGCCCATACGTGGGGGTCACTCCCTGGGGGGTCGGGGGCGCGATGGTACCGGTGGATACGATCGCTTATTCCGCTTCACCGACATAGAGGAAGGACACCTCGAGAAAAAACCAAAGAGGGAGAGGAAGGACACCTCGTGTTAAAAACTACGGTCAGTCGGGACCGAGAGAGGTGGTGCGGTGGTTTGTATGCTGTCGGACGGACCGTTCCTGGTGTAACCTGAGGCCCATACGTGGTATTGCCACGTTGTTGTTCCCTGGGGCCTGGGGCGCGATGGTACCGGTGGATACGATTCTTCCGATTATTCCACTTCACCGACCTAGAGGGACGAGCACCTCGATAAAAACGGCCGCGGTTGGTTGGAACCGTGAAAGGCAGTGCTAGCTGTGTGCCGCCGGGCGGGGCATTCCGCTGTCTGCGGTGGCGCTCCTCCCTCGTCGGACTTGTGGGCGGGGTGTGACTGGTTGCTTTGGTGCTCCCCGAGTGGACCCTGACTGGTTGCCGTGGCGTTCCCTGATCACCTTGCCTGGGCCGTCGTGGGGGCTGGGCGCGCCTGGGGGGCGGGGCTTTTGTTCTGGCGGGCGCAGTTAGTCATCGGCCTTGCCGACCTAGAGGCACGGGCACCTCGATAAAAATGGCAGCGGGGGGCCGGAACCAAAAGGGGGACATGGGGCGGCTGCGTGCCGCCGGGCGGGGCGCCTTGCTGAGCGTGGCATCGGACGCGCGAGGCTTCAGGTGCTCGCGTTCTGGCGGACGTGGCCGGACTCCCCCCACCGGCATAGAGGAGGAACACCTCGATAAAAAAAGCCAGGAGGGTGAGGAGTGGATACCTTGAAAAAAAAACCACGGTCTGGCTGGGACCGAGAAGAGTGGTTTTTCCCCCCACCGGCCTAGAGGAAGGACACCTCGATAAAAAAACCAAGGAGGGTCACCTCAATAAAAAAGACCGAGGGGCGGGGGCCGCCGGCAGGGGTTCGGGACCTTAAGGGGCGCGCCTGTCGGGAGTCATACCCCGTCTCCTCAGGAGGGCTGATGGGTTAAGTGGTTTTTGTCCTCTGCCCCGTCGGTTAAAGGGGGGGTTGTAACCGGACGTTACTATCTGGGACGGTGGGACACACGAAATGTCTGCCTATCACTCAGTCGCCACTCGGTTTTACCTTTATCTACCGAGAAGGTATTCTGCTTATCTGTTTCGACGCTTAACTTGTACTCTGTTAATCCCCTTTCTGTTTCAGGTCGCCGCCTAGGATGCCCCGTCGCCGATGCTGCCTGTCCCGGATCCTCGCTTCACCGCATACCGGAACACCGATGGACAACGATGGGCTTCGCCGCCGTAACAGGTAAGTGGGGAATTAGTACGCTTAATTAGTCGAAATTTATTTTCAGCTTCTCGTCTCGAATTGATCTCCACCGCTGCCGACTATCCCGGATCCTCGCTTTATCGCATACCGGAAGTACGTGGGACATACGATGGACCAACTCCGAAGGACAAGGTACGTAGCAGGTAAGTTTACTCGTATTAACTTGACACTGCGTATATTATAACAAACGATTCTTTATTTCAGATCGTCGTACTTTGTTATCACAAAATCTCCGCACCTTCGTGCATATCACGTCGTTACGTATTGCAATTCTCCGCACCCTCGTGCTTAATGCGCAGTTACGCTTGGTAAATTATATACCGCTCACTTTTGTATCGTGAGTATGTTTTACGCGATAGTACGCGGGAGCTCCCGGTTGTGTTATACCGTCGATAGTTATTAAGTCGCGCCGACTTCGTATTCGCGAGACGCAATGACCGCGATTGTATTATACGTTAATATCGAAAACGAGTGTTCGCTACCGCGGTATCCGAGAGACTGCCACGAGTTACCGTGCTCTCTCGGCGTCCCCACTTCGGAACTTTTGCCCCTTCCCTCGGCCCTTTCTGCGTCGCAGTACCTTTCCGTGCCGGGCCGTGCCAACTTTCTCTTTTCTTTCGCCGCTTTTTATGTTGTTTGTGCGCTCGCTATCACGCGCGTCAAGCGTGCCGGGCTTCTCGAAAGTTCGATTCGACGGTTTTCTGGAGAGTTCGCCGCGCGCCTCCGCTCACGCTCGAGTGTCACGACGACACGCTATATCTACTACGCCACGTCCTACGGGCGCCGCACTGCGCCTCCGCGAGTCTTTGCCGCATCACTTGTCACTGTCTCGAATCGCGCAAACTCACTGCCCCGGCTCGCACACATGGGTCGTCTCGGACCCTGGGCCCCTGGTTCTGTCATCTTGGTACCCCGTTGCCATGGGGCACCGCTGGTCACCTAGGTCGTCCCCGGGGATGCCTCCGTTGACGTTCCGTATGGTTTTTCCCTCCGGAAGTCCGTGGTCTCTGAGTTCTCCGTGTCCGGGGTACCACAGCCCCTGGCCGTCGGAGAGCGCCTTCGCCGGTGTGGATGTTCTTCGGGAGAGCCTGTACGAGTTCCCCGACTCCCATTTCTCGAGTGGGGCTGCCGTGTCCCGATTTTCAGGGGACACTCCGTGTCCACGCTATCTCCGCTCCTGGAGATCGCAGAGTCATACGGATCGGGCGGATGGCCTTCGGGATGGCCCCTGAGTCGATCCCGTGGATTACCGTTCGGATGGGACTGCCGTGTCCCGAGTTTCTGCGGACACTGCGTGTCCATGCTATCTCCGCTCCCCGTCATCGTGGAGTGACGCGGATCGGGCGGATGACCTTGCGGAGTGTTCTGGAACATATTCCGATGTTTACCTTTTGGGTGGGACTGCCGTGTCCCGAGTCACGGTGGACATTCTGTGTCTGCGCTTTCTCGGCTTACAGATGTCGTAGAGCGACGCGGATTGCGCGGATGATCTTCGGGGGGTTCCCCGGATATGTTTTACCGTCCGCGTCATTCTGTCATGTTCGCAAGTTATCTGCCGCGGGACGCATGTCAACGGTAACTGTCCTATCGACGTATCGACGTGTCGGTATTGCATCGACCGGAATGTTAACGAAGTAATCTAGCCCTTCGGGCTCCCACCACCAATTGTTGATAATATGAAAATTATATTGACTACTCCCGGCTTGCGGGCACGTGCAAAACTCAAACTCTTTGTCGCAACGAAAGTCAATGTGCGATATGCAACGCGAAATATATATATCTATGTGAACGCAAAGTATGTACATGAAACGCCAAATATATAAAGGAACGTAAACGCAAGGTTCTTTATTATACGTAGTAATGCGCACAAAACAATAAAGGGTTTATCAGTGCCTCTTGCTGCGGGAACAAACATAACCTAAATCGTTAGCCGCATCTATATCTTATACAGCGAACCAAGCAAATCAACATAAAGAACATAAACCATATTATAACGCAGAATGGTGCGCCGTCCCCCTCTACTCTTTTAATTGTGCCGTCTTTCGCGCCGCGCAACGCACAAGGCACTTATATTCGATGCGTTGCGGGAGACATGAGAATACAGCTCCGTCCCGCGGCTCTGCCTCCTGCAACCGTTTGGTGGGCGCGCCTCCACCTAAATCATCGGCATCACCCGGTAAATCCGGCGTGTCCGCCGCCACTGCATCTGCCATCTGCCGCTCCGCTGCAGCCCAGCGTCGCGTCATTACCTGTTCGGGTACCCGCTGCGGTAGCCCCGTGGAGGTGGGGAGTGTCCTTGAAGTGGGCGGTTGCAGGGTCAGGTTGGGCGGTTTGGTCTATATGGTTGAGGTCCGCAGCCTAGTATTTTGACCCAGTCCGCGTCGGGCCCTTGGCTCCCCACGGAAATATCTAGGGGGGATGGGGGCCTTCGTTTCGGGGCCTTATTCCCCCCCTTCGGTACAGGCATGAATCGCGTGGGGGACGAGTTGTTCGGGTTCGGGCCGTGGGGGCCGTTCCCCGTTGTTGTTTCGGTCCGGTCTGGCACGTCTAAGCTAGTTGGCGGACGGTTGGGTCGTACCGGGGCGGCGGGGGGTTCGGGCCTCGGTTTGGTTCCCGGCACCCGTTGGGCCACTCGGGCCAATGATAAAAGGGAGCAGGGTTTTCCCTCCCTCTCCCTTCGCGCGGGGATTGTCCGGAGCAGAGAGGCGGGGGGCGTTCGGGGTCCGACCTGGGGGCCGGCTTCTGATCGCTCCCCTTGGCCGGCTTATGCTGGCATTACTGTCGGGGGGTCTGGACTCGGGACTTGGTCTTGGGTCTGGGCTACCTGGCTTTCAGGAGGATGTCGATATAACTTTGGGGGGTCGGGGCTCGGGACTTTTTGGTCTCGGGTTCGGGCCTCCTGCCTTCTTGAGAGGGCGCGGTGGGGAGAGGATGTGCCGCTTCCACGGTGGGTGGGGCCTGACTGGTTGCCAGGGCGTTCCCCGATGGCGAGTTCCGTATGGCAAGTGCCTGACTGGTGCCCTGGCGCTCCCCGATGGTCCGCCCCTGGTTGGTTTGCGGTCGTCCTCTCCTCTACCAGCTGGGGGGTGGCGCGTGGTGCGGGCTCACCACGCGTTGCTGCTGACCCTGACTGATTGCCCTTTAGGGCATTCCCCGACGGGTCAGCAACCCCAGAGTGGGGGGTGGTGGGCTGGGGGTAGTTCCCCCCAGTCGCCACTTATTAGATTTTGTGCGAAAGTGCAGGGGGATTAGTCTCCCCCAAGGAGGGCGGCCCAAGAGGCCGGAGTGGGGAGGATGTGATCATTGCGTTTCCCGGTTCCTCCCCCACATAGCGCCTAGAAGGGATTAGTGGGGGTTTTAGCCGGTAGGCTATGGGTGACGTCGCGCTGGGGGCAAGTTCAGGGAGGCTCTGGTCATCTTGGAGTGTCCCCCGTAATGCGATATGCGCTCGTGGAATCCGGCACACCCCGCCCCGGGCCCGAGGGGCGGGTAGTCTTTGGAAGATTTCCCCCACTTAAAAAAAAAAGTTGCAACATCGAGCTGTCAGCGCAAAGCCCGATAATTGCCAAATTACCTAAGATGGCATTTCGGGCATCACCAGGTCACTACTGACCTAATCCCGGAAGCAAAAGCGCTGACAGCTGAGTCGGCAACGCGGAAACGAGTCCAAGCGTGATAAAAGCCCGCCCTTCCGAGAAGCGGCGGGCAGTCTACAACCAACGCGCGGGTTATGTGTCGACCGCGTCATTTAACCGTATTACCGAGAAGTGTATCTCTCCACTCTGCTAGTCGGGACGATTGAATTAAGTCACCCAAGAGTGTAAATCTTTATTATTAAATGCCACTACAGTCAAATCTACGAAGTGTTGTTGTCTTTTCACCGTCCCGGAGATTCTACGATACCCTGTGCTGGCCCCGATATCCTGATTCGCGGCGCGGCATGACAAAACTGGTGGTAGCGGTGGGATTTCCGACAACAGGGCGAAAGGACAGCCAACTCCAGAGGTTCACGTCTGAAAAGAGAATGGATCATCAACAAGGCGGTAAAGCATCCCAGAGAGGAACAGCCAGCTAGATCCAGAGCGAGAGAAACCACGGTAGCAGCCGACGAGTTTTATCAGCGAGACCGGAGCAGGCCCCGACCTACCGCACGGACTCGCCAGCCCGAAGTAGCGAAGCAGCGAGGCAGCGAGCAGCCCAGCAGGACAGCGCAGCATCGGACGACGACTCAGCGGAAA
Source organism: Temnothorax rugatulus (assembly GCA_035220575.1). Classification (NCBI taxonomy): domain Eukaryota; kingdom Metazoa; phylum Arthropoda; class Insecta; order Hymenoptera; family Formicidae; genus Temnothorax; species Temnothorax rugatulus. The sequence continues at coordinate 75,903 of JASTWL010000413.1, read as the reverse complement.
GCGGACAGTAAGCAAGTCCATTCCATGTTATAATTGCGAGCGCTGAAACTAAATTCGCGAGCGAAAAAACAGGAGTTCGAACGCCGAAAGTAAAATTCACGAGTGCCGAAATAAATGCGCGAGCGCCGATAAATGTCGAACGAATTATCTCGACATCACCCCGTCAGCAACGCGTCTTTCGTCCTTAGCGAGCAAGCCCGACGAGCGATCAAACATAGTCGTCAAAACCGATTTCGCGTTGAAAGACATACCGACAGCGAAGCGTTAGACCTCGTGCGACAGGATTTAGAATCGCGATTCTCGGACGATAACACGCTGGTATTAGAGTTGCACCCGAACGTCGTTATAGAGCGCGAATTTTCTTTCGAAGAACTAGACACAAGTTTAACGGGCGAGAATAACGACAATAATAACGGTAACGGCGACGCGACCAACTCCGACACAAACACACGCTAATTCAGACGTCTCAGACAGTACGCCTAGCAGAGTCTCTCACCGAAGGGAGTTCTCACTCACGTACGACAGCAGCGTATTTGACCCCAACGAAGATTCCGCGGACAAAAATATGAGCTAGCAAGGAAGAGCGGCTCTGGCTAATACGCCCCGCGACAAAATTCAGGAACAGCTGGTGACACCCGAGCAGGTCGACGCTGAGATAGCGCGACTGAGGTCCTCTTGTGGCGACCGTCGAGTTTCCCCACTACTCATCTAGTGAGTTCGTGACCGAGGGAAGCCGAGCTCTTCCGTTGCTGCGCCACTGCGACATTCTCTTGTCCGACACCGACACACACACTCGTGCGTCCACGCGTTGGCTTCTCGCGTAATTTTAGTTGCGTCATACTCGTTATTACCGAGTCTCCTGTACAATAGTAATACTTAATAAACTTAACTATTAGCCTCATTAAAAGTGCAATTTATTAACACAAAACCGACAGAACATTAATTGCAGTAGTGGCAATACGCTACAATTGGTGACCCCGACGTGATGCTGTTCGGTTCAGTGCGCGTTCGAGATGTTTCTCGTCGAGGCCCGTCTCGTGTCCACCGACCCTGTCGAGGGACACCCGACGGCATTTTTCTCTGTTGCAGATTTAGCCTGTATACAGCTGGTACCCTGAAAAGGAGATCGACGCATTCAAGTCCCGAGCAACAACAGCGCGCCATTACGCACGACACGCTATTGGTCAAGACTCGTTCAACGTTAGTGCCACATTGGGCAGCCCGTTCAACCGATTTTCTTCCTTGGCGAGGCTGTTCCTGGCGGTTGACCTTCTGCACCGGTGCAACGGCTCATCGCAGCTCATCGCGGTCCTGCATACTTCATCGCAGCCCATCGCAGCTCGTCGTAGTCGTCGAGACATTCGTTCTGTAACGTTGCTCTCTCACTTGTGTTATCAGTGCATGCGATCTCGTGTCTCGTGTAGGCCGTCCCCACGAGTAAGCGCCTAGTGTCGGCCGCGTGATTTTGTGCATAGCGCGCGTTTGCGACGTAACCTTGCGCGTACCATTGTAACGCCTCCGATTGCGTTCTATTCTCTGTAATCATGTCAGAACCGGCGCGTGTGGAATCATGCCACGTTCCTAAAATTCCGCCATTTTGGAAAAGCGAGCCGGAAGCGTGGTTTTTGCAAGTTGAGACATCATTGCGCGTGGCGGGAATTATTGTCGACCGAACCAAAGTCGACTTTTTGTTAACGGGCATTAACACTGAGGTAGTTGCACACATCTCTGATTTACTTAAAGCAGATCCGCCGCCTGATAATCTATTCGAGCGTCTCAAAGAGCGTATCTTATCCGTTTACGCGACTTCTTCCGAATCTCGCTTGCGAAGCCTGTTAAAAGGTCAGGTGTTAGGCGATCAAAAACCTTCACACCTTCTTAATCACATGAAAAATCTTAATAACAGTCAGTGCAGCCCAGCGGTACTCAGATCTTTGTTTATCGAGCAACTTCCTGACTCTCACAAAGCCATTCTAGCCGCGATTAACAAGCAGGATTTGCAAAAGTTGGCCGAAATAGCGGATCGGATTTCCGAGACTAATAACCCGAGTACTTCGGTAGTACCGTTTGTCGCCGCGGTAAACCAAGCGAAAGATGCAGCACCCGCATCCGGCATCGATGAAAAATTAAACCAAATTACTAAGCAACTCGCGGACCTCAATAAAGAGGTGTTTAAATCGCGACGTAACCGATCTAAGTCTAGAGGTCGTTCTCCCGCGCGATCGCAAAGTACAAAAAAATCCGACCTTTGTTATATCCACCGTAAATACGGAACCAAGGCGACATCCTGTCGCAAGCCATGTTCTTGGCAAGAGCCTAAGCAAGTGGAAAACTAAAACCCCCTCCTCGCACCGAGACGGTCGGGGGTAACGGGGCGAATCAAAGCCGTCTTCACGTTTTCGACCGCATTACAGGTCAACAATTCCTTATCGACACTGGCGCGGAAATTTCAATTCTCCCCGCAACGTTTCGCGATAAAAAAACGCCTTCTGAACTTAAATTATTTGCGGCTAATAATTCTAGTATCGACACTTATGGTGAACGTCGCCTTGCTTTAGATTTCGGTCTTCGGCGACCCATAGTTTGGAATTTTCGCGTGGCGGCAGTCCCTAATGCAATCTTAGGTGCGGATTGTTTAAAACATTATCAACTCCTGGTTGACTTACACAAACGTCGACTTATCGATACTAGCACTAAGGTCTTCTCTACGGGTGAAATTCGAGTTGTTCGTGAAAATAAGATATTAACGGTAAATCGCAAAGCTAATTTCGCGAATATTCTTTTAGAATTTCCGGAGATAACGGGGGTTAGTCAACTAATTCCATCTGGAACACGTGACGTTGAACATCACATTCTAACTTCCGGCCCGCCAGTCGCAGAACGTCCTCGACGTTTGCCGCCAGATAAATTGGCGGCGGCTAAGGCGGAATTTAAACGTCTCGTAGAGTTAGGCATTTGCAGGCCGTCTAGTAGCCCTTGGGCTAGCCCTATTCACCTCGTTCGCAAAAAGAACGGTGAGTGGCGAGTATGTGGTGATTATCGCCGGGTAAATGCGATAACCGATCCGGATGTATATCCCGTTCCTCACCTCCACGATTTCTCTGCCAATCTTGCAGGAAAAACCATTTTTTCGGTTTTAGATCTTTTTAAAGCGTACCACCAGATTCCGGTGGCTAAAGAAGATATACCTAAAACGGCCGTTATCACCCCATTCGGGTTGTTTGAATATGTTTACATGACTTTTGGTCTTCGCAACGCGGCGCAATCGTTTCAGCGTTACATTCATCAAGCACTTAAAGATTTAGATTTCGTCTTCGCATATATTGATGATATTCTTATTGCATCCTCCTCAGAAGAAGAGCATAAGAAACATCTTCGTACGGTTTTTCAGAGACTTAAAGAATTCGGATTATTTTTAAATCCATCTAAATGCATTCTAGGCGTCCCACAAGTAACTTTCTTAGGTTGCACGGTTAGCCGTGACGGCATTAAGCCCACTCCAGAAAGAGTTGCCGCCATTCAAAACCTAAACCGCGTACAGTTGTCGACCTTCGTTGATTTTTAGGCGCCTTAAATTTCTACAGGCGTAGCCTCCCTCAGGCAGCGCGCGTTCAAACTCCGCTTCACGTCTACCTCAAAGACTCGCGAAAGAACGATAAGCGCGAAATTATTTGGACTCCTGATGCCGAAAAAGCGTTCGTTTCAGCTAAATCAGACCTGGCCAACGCAGCTTTCCTAGCGCATCCGTCCGCCAACGCAAAAACTCGTTTGATTACCGACGCCTCAGACTTTGCTATGGGAGCAGTCCTCGAGCAGAATATCGAAAATACCTGGAAACCATTATCTTTTTTCTCTCGAAAATTTACCGAAACGCAGAAGAAATATAGTGCATATGACCGCGAACTCACCGCGATCTACGAATCTATAAAAATTTTTCGGCACTTCCTCGAAGGTCGTGATTTTAAAATCCTAACTGACCATAAGCCTTTAATTTACGCGTTTAAACAGCGCTCGAATAAAGCCTCCCCGAGGCAAGTGCGACAACTATCCTTTATAGCTTAATTTTCCACCAACATCGATTACCTTCCCGGTCCCGATAATGTGGTAGCTGATGGGTTATCGCGAATCGAAGCACTCTGCTTACCTACCGAATTCGAGTTAGTCGATCTTGCCTCTCGGCAAAAAGAAGATGACGAGTTTAAACATTTACTTGCTTCTAACACATCTTCCCTCAAATTAAAAAAATTCGTATGGGGTTCTCCTAATACAGAGCTCTACTGTGAATTGTCAGGAGAAGTTATCCGTCCTTACATTCCAGCATCTCTTAGGAAAGAGGTCTTTGATTTATTTCAAAATTCTACCCACCCCAATGCCAAGGTCACTGACCGCATCATACGTCAACGATACGTTTGGCCTAACCTACATCGTGACGTTACCAAATGGGCACATAGCTGTTTGGACTGTCAACAGTCTAAAGTCTCTCGTCATGTCAAACAAGTTCCTGCTTCTTTTATCGCTCCTGATGGGCGTTTTCAGCACATTCACTTAGACATTATTGGTCCCTTACCAATTATCAACGAGAAGCTTTCACTGGCGCACAGTACAATTGCGCACGTTGCAATTGCGCACAGTACTATTGGACACATAAAGTCGCGCACCGTACGATTAGACACGTTTCAATTGCGCACAGTTCGTTTGGACACATTTCATTGGCGCACAGTTCAATTGGACATCGTTGCTTTTGTACACAACAAATATTATTAACTTATTTATATAAATAAACGTATGTTGCATTGGACACGGTTCTTTTGCGCACTGTACAATCGCGCACCGTACAATCGCGCACCGTACAATCGCGCACCGTACAATCGCGCACCGTACAATCGCGCACCGTACAATCGCGCACCGTACAATCGCGCACCGTACAATCGCGCACCGTACAATCGCGCACCGTACATTCGCGCACCGTACATTCGCGCACCGTACATTCGCGCACCGTACAATCGCGCACCGTACAATCGCACACCGTACAATCCCGACGTCTTCCACGAGGAGAAGTCGGCTCAATCGGTTATCTGACACCTAGTAAACACTGTGGTCAGGTCGGCGTCAATGTAGTGTCGACGATAGGAGAATTCGTCACGCAGACGTCTTCTTCAAGACGAAGTATAATGTACGCGTTGACAGACACCTAGAACACGCTAAAATGGGGTCGGCGTCAAAGCCACTATTCGAGAAAACGAAATTAGTACGTAGACACCTTCCCCGAGAACAAGACCCGGAATCACGTCTACCAGATTCCTAGAGCCAGCCCTGTAGGGTCGGCGTCTTATATAACATATCAAAGTACATGCGTGAGCGGGGGGGGCTTCGCCCCCCCTGCACCCCCCCCCCATTGTGTGAGTAAACCTAGGGGTGCAGGCGGGGGGGGCTCTGCCCCCCCGTACCCCCCCCCCCCCGGGCACCTGTGCGGTGTGGGTTGGGTTGAAAGCTGGGCGGGGGGGGCTTCGCACCCCCCCGCACCCCCCCCCCCATGGACACGCCTTCGGCGTGCCCGGGTAGGAAATGTATTTCGCTTTAAGCGTGAGCGGGGGGGGCTTCGCCCCCCCCTACACCCCCCCATGCACGTGAGTCTCACTTTATAAATTATAACTTACAAAGCGAGATTCACGTGCGCAGATTGTACGGTGCGCGATTGTACGGTGCGCGATTGTACGGTGCGCGATTGTACGGTGCGCGATTGTACGGTGCGCGATTGTACGGTGCGCGATTGTACGGTGCGCGATTGTACGGTGCGCGATTGTACGGTGCGCGATTGTACGGTGCGCGATTGTACGGTGCGCGATTGTACGGTGCGCGATTGTACGGTGCGCGATTGTACGGTGCGCGATTGTACGGTGCGCGATTGTACGGTGCGCGATTGTACGGTGCGCGATTGTACGGTGCGCGATTGAACGGTGCGCGATTGAACGGTGCGCGATTGTACGCTGCGCGATTGTACGGTACGCGATTGAACGGTGCGCGATTGTACGGTGCGCGATTGTACGGTGCGCGATTGTACGGTGCGCGATTGTACAGTGCGCAAAAGAACCGTGTCCAATGCAACATACGTTTATTTATATAAATAAGTTAATAATATTTGTTGTGTCCAAAAGCAACGGTGTCCAATTGAACTGTGCGCCAATGAAATGTGTCCAAACGAACTGTGCGCAATTGAAACGTGTCTAATCGTACGGTGCGCGACTTTATGTGTCCAATAGTACTGTGCGCAATTGCAACGTGCGCAATTGTACTGTGCGCCAATGAACCTCTCCCTTATCAACGGCTATAGATACTGCCTCACCTTAATCGACAGATTCTCTCGCTGGCCCGAAGCAATTCCGATTACTAATATTACAGCCCAGACAATAGCTAAAACATTTTACGATCATTGGATCACTCGTTTTGGCGCTCCCAACATTTTTACAACTGATCAAGGAGCTCAATTTGAGTCTCAGCTTTTCGCAGCTTTGTTATCTTTAATAGGCTGTAAGCGCATTCGTACAACCACTTACCACCCTCAGTCAAATGGTATGGTTGAGCGCTGGCACCGCTCACTAAAAGCAGCTTTAATGTGCCATGGTACAGAGAATTGGGTCGACACCCTTCTAACTGTCCTCCTCGGATTACGAACGCATATACGTCTAAACACGCAAGCTTCTCCAGCTGAATACTTTTATGGCACCATTCTTCGAGTGCCCGGAGAATTTTTTCTTCAGGAAGACTTTTCTCCTGATCCTCAGATCTTTATTAACGACTTTCGAGATTTCATGCGCCAAGTTAAACCTGTTCCGGTGGCTCACCACTACAAAAAGCGCGCATTTTTCTTTAAGGAATTGAACTCGTGTTCTCATGTCTTTCTGCGACACGATGCAGTTAAAAAACCTCTGGAACGACCGTATTCTGGCCCTTTCAAAATTCTGCAAAGAAATTCCGATAAAGTCTATACCATTGAAGTCAATAATCGACCTCTCAGTGTTTCTATAGAACGTCTTAAACCCGCACATTTTTTATTGGATAACGTTAATGAAACATCTTCAACAGACGTTCCTTCTACTTCCAATCAGCCTAGTAATTGTTCCCCTTCGGTAGAGCAACCGGCTAAACAAATTAAAACGTATCCGGCACAAAAAAAGCGAGTACGATTCAATCTAAATAAAGAGCCATAATTCTTTTCATTGCGTATTCGTAATTTTAGCGTTTTCCCTTATACTATTGTCAACCCTTTAGTCTATAAGTCTAGCTTAAGCGTAGCATTATTAGTGGTAAGCTCAACGTTCCAATTATATTGTTATACGTTAATTAGCATGTAAGCAACGTAACCACTGTGCAATATTATTCTCCTTTCGTTAACACTCGGGGGGGGGGGGGGGGAGTATGTGGCGACCGTCGAGTTTCCCCACTACTCATCTAGTGAGTTCGTGACCGAGGGAAGCCGAGCTCTTCCGTTGCTGCGCCACTGCGACATTCTCTTGTCCGACACCGACACACACTCGTGCGTCCACGCGTTAGCTTCTCGCGTAATTTTAGTTGCGTCATACTCGTTATTACCGAGTCTCCTGTACAATAGTAATACTTAATAAACTTAACTATTAGCCTCATTAAAAGTGCAATTTATTAACACAAAACCGACAGAACATTAATTGCAGTAGTGGCAATACGCTACACTCTGTAAACAGACGACCACCCGTAACAAACCGAAGCCGAGCCCCAGAGCCGACTAGAGCAGGTCCACGAGCACGAGACTCCATGCTCGACGATATTTTAAATGCGTTGCGCGACATACAGGAGAGTAGGTATACTATAGGGGTTTCAAACTACCGGGGCAATGATCGGCGGGTAGGGGGCAGGAAGCGGAACGCGTGGGGGCCGCCGTAAGCGGTGGGCGAGGGGATAGCGTCGGCAGACGGGTGCCGCCCCTCCGCTGCTTTTCGGGTAGGGATAGGGGGGTCGCGAAGGGCGCCACTCCAAATTTCTCCTCTCGCGCTTTTCAGGCGGGGCGGGGTGCGAGGGGGGCGCGACGGAGGCGCCTCTCCGCGGTGTCGCGGGTGGATCCCGTCACGCCAACGGCGCGTCGATAATCGACCATGTCGATGTCGGTCCACGACAATCGATCGTCGTCGTCGGCGGAGATCTTTCGACTCGTTACCAATTTGACAATTTCAACCGCACGAAGTGAAAGTGCACGCATCATTTTTCTTTCTTCATTGAAATAATAATCGATATTGCAATAATCTTACGGACGAAAACAATTTCAATGTACGCCAGTTGATATTCTATTAACATTCGCCGCTAAGCACCGTCTCTCTCTATATTTCTTCGCGTCGCAGACACGCGTGATCGCGGTTATTTCTCAAAGTTATTCCAGGATACGCGGCGCAGTCATCTGCTGCACTATTGAAGATCTTTCGCGCGCCTCGACTCGCAATGCGTTACCAATTTGACAATTTCAACCGCACGAAGTAAAAGCGCACGCATCATTTTCCTTTTTTCATTAAAATAATAAGCGATATTGCAATAATCGTACGGACAAAAACAATTTCAATTTACGCTAGTTGATATTCTATTAACATTTACCGCTAAGCATCGTCTCTCCCTCTGTTTCTTCGCGTCACCAACACGCGCGAGACGCGTGATCGCGGTTTATTTTTCAAAGTTATTCCAGGAAACGCGGCACGGTTATCTGCTGTCCTATTGACCCCGCCGTCATCCGATCACATCCGCCGTCGAATCGTTATCGGGGTTCGCCCGGTTCTCGGTGGCACTATATAAGCGCGGGAGAACGCCAATTCTCGATTCTGCAATGTGCGTAGTGGAAAGTGTTAATCTTATCGTATTCAATTGAAATAATGTCTCAACGCGACGGTAGATCAGACGGAGGACGATCAGGTCTCCCTCGATCTCGAAATTTCGTCCGACCTTGATAGTTACGGTGACTCATTATCGTCTAACAATCTATATTGCAGCGAGACGTTGTCGTCCGACACGGACAGCGTCGAATTGGTCGACTCCTCGTCGCTGATCTCCTATGAACGCGAAGCGGTCGCGCTGAAGGAGAACGCTCGATGGAATCTGACTACGTATAGTTTGAGAAGAGAAATCGGTCTCCGCGTGAGAAAATGTGGATGAAGACTGTAGTGGCTCACAGCGTCAGAGCGAATTCTTACATGCGTAGACTTCCAAGGAAGTTTTTGAGGGGGGATCAGAGAGAAACTTCTGTCGAGATATTCAAGGAAATTCGTCGACGAGTTAAATTCGGCATACTTCTGGACAGCGACGGTTGGACCATGTGGCTGAGCACTTGTCATTACGCGTCGAAACATCCTTGAGCTATTAAAAAAAAAAAAATGCAAAAGAAGGATCACGATCTCATCGAACTCGTAACGGGCGTCGACACGTCGGACGCGTATCACGAGTGGGAACGACGGTGCGACGAAAGTCTCGCGTCTCTACGAGAGAGATGTCGAGAAAAACCTCGGCCGACGTACACTGGAACGTTGAACTCTCTTATCGCTCGAGTGGCGCGATTGGAAGAATCGAGAAATGCTCTGCGTCAAGGTTTCGCGCAGGTAGGCGCCGGTCACGGCAAACCGAGGAAAGGATTTTTGTGGACGGAGCTTTCGACAGTCGTGTACTGACCGGTGCGGTGATAAACTCGAATCACGTCGATCCTCGACGATTTCTCGAGGACGCGAGGGACACTATGCTCGAACAAGTGCGCGTCAATCACGAGAGACACGCGTGCCTGAAGGTCAACACGGTTTTCAATGGTGAGTTCGTCCCGGGAGCTCAAACCGCCGTCAAAAGCGTCGCCACGAGAAATCGTCAGCTCTTTCCCACGTCCAATTTGCGAGAGTGATACGACAGATACGTGATTGATGCCACTCTGGCGGGTCTGGATGAGTTTCAGGAACGCGACAGTGGCTGGGCATTGTCGCGTATATTGAACCTGATGGTGAACGTGAACAAGTGCAATCCCATGCACGCCGGATGTTGGGTGGAAACATCGCGATGGATAAAGCTGAAGAGAGCGGTGATCAACGTTCGTTCGATGTACAACGCGTGTTTTGCGTGGGCGGTAATCTCCGCTTTGTATCCCGTTGAAAGACACACGGACAAGTGTAGCTCGTACCCTCACTATTCGACGCAATTGAATCTCGACGGAATCGAGTTTCCTATGACTCTGAGGCAAATTTCGAGGTTTGAACGATTCAACAACGTGTCCGTCAACGTTTTTACCACTTGGCGGAGGGAACGGAACGACGAGATCGTTCCTTTGCGGTTGACCGACGATAAGAAGGACAGTCACGTCAATCTGTTATATCTGTCAGATTCGCGAAACAACTCGAACGTCGGTCATTTCGCGTGGATAAAGAATCTATCGCGATTGGTGGGGTCTCAGTTAAACAGGAGAAAGAACATGAAGTACATATGCGATCGGTAGGTATAAAAAAAGGAGTCGCGCGAATCAGATGTTTGTGGAATAAAAAAATCATACATATTTTTTTTTTCAGATGCCTACCCTACTTTCACTCGAGCGAGAAGTTGTCCGTTCACAGCGTCGACTGCGGAAAGATGAACGACTGCGCTATCGTTCTTCCGAACGACGAAGACAAGTGGCTCTTTTTTCGCGATCACAATAGGAAGGCTCGACTTTCCTTCGTGGTGTACGCCGATCTAGAATGCGTGTTGGAGAGAGAAGAGATATGCGGTGATAACGTCGACAGATACGCCTATCAGCATCACAGAGCGTTCAGCGTGGGATACTACCTGTGCAGCGCGTACGACGAGATCGCACCAGCGTACAGATTTTGTCGCGGCGAGGACTGCGTGTCGTGGTTCGTCAACGAGCTCAACGTTATCGCGCATCGCGTGAAGGAGATACTCATGACGAACGTGACCATGGCGGAGCTCACGCTGGACGAGACACGAAATTTTTGGAGCGCGACGAGCTGTCACATGCGGAGAGACCGTTCGAATCACGCGGTCAACGCGTACGCGATCACTGTCACTTGACCGGACGTTACAGAGGTCCCGCGCATCCGCGCTGCAATCTAAATTATAGAGACTCGTCATTCCTGTGTTCTTTCACAATTTCTCCGGTTACGATGCCCACTTTATTATCAAGGATATGGCTAACAGCTTCGAGGCCAGCATCGATTTATTACTGCTCACCAAAGAGACGTACATATCGTTCACGAAGAATGTGAGAGCGGGCGTTAACTGGGGAAACTGCACGAAGTTGCGATTCGTGGATTCGTTCAAATTTCTCAGCACCAGTCTCGAGAAATTGGCGTCGTATCTCGATAGGAACAAGCTGAGAATCGCGCGTTCGGAATTTTCGGAACTGAGCGAAAGCGATAGAGGTTAGGTTGTGACCGGACAAACGATTCTAATTGTCGGAAATTATTAATCACGCCACTTACTTACTTGGGCAGAATTTACGGTCGCCACTGTATTTTTGTAAGAAATACAGAAAACTTGCGATGTCTGCGTTGCCCCGTCCCTCCTGCAGGAAATGGCTGTCGTCGTGCACGCCGCGGACGTGTTCAAGGCCGCCGGCCCCGCCCTGATAATGCGCGCTCACGAAACGAAGGATGGGATGATAACGGGGGTCGCGTAATGACACTCACGTATTTGTATTAACAAATAACAATAAAAATTTATTTCACTTTTGTACAGCGATCTAATCACGGGGTCGTAATGTACGGAAACGATCCGTATTTCAGCGCGTAGGATCTCTTCAATCCTTGCGAACTATTATCCTAGTGTCCTTCGTGCGTATATTACGCTTACAACGATCACGCTATAACGCGAGCGGACGCGCGGGATAAGTCTAACGAACTTGGGTTTTGTCGCGTCGCGGCTAAGTCAGAACCAGCTAACGCCCCGACGGTTCGCGAAAGACTGTCCAGGAGAGATGGTCTCTTCTCTCCCACTTCGGGGACGCGCACGCGTGGTGCGTTCTCTTTTGACGCAAAGACGGTAACGCGCTGAGCTCTCTGATTGGTCCCTCGTGCCGCGAGATGTAAACGGCACGAAACTATGGTAACCCTAAGCTTCGTTCACGCTGAGTCGCTCGTCGGACTCAACCCCTTGATCGTAAAAGGATGCTGCACCGCGATTGGACGACGTGATCTGGCTTTCGCCCAGCCTGTGGCGTGAACCAATCACGTCGTCGCTTTAACGCTAGTCGCGTCTGGACGACGGAGATCACTCGATATTCATCGAGTGACCTTGCAAAGTCACTAGGACGATTCCACGAAGTCACAGGTAAGTATCCGGGTAATCTTTAACCCATCATTAATATAATTTTCTCTTTTTCAGGTTTCAAGGACGTCGTGGGATCCTCCGGGCTTCTCACCATTCGGTGAACTCGAGGTAAGTATAAACTATATATTGTTGCGGCCCCAATTAATATAACAATAAATAGTATTAAGAATAAAGACCGCGAAGAACAATTGGGAACGCGACTGCGAAGGCCAGAAAGAATTACGCAACGCCGAATCAGCAAGAGATGAGTTGCGCGATCGGCCCACATACGATCGAGCAACTCAGCGATATCGAAGGACAAGACGAGGATACAAAAGGAAGCGACAACAGGATAAGGCAGGGCAATCGGAGTCAGGGAGCAGAGCAGTAACGGGCATCAAACGCGAATAACGATTGTAACGCAGAGTGATTATTAAAAGTATATTTTATTCAAGAGAGAGAGAGAGAGTGCCGTTTATTTATATATATATCCCGCATCCTCCGAGGACCAAAAAGAACCCAAGTGTCCCTCTCCCAAAAAGGGGCACAACAAATGGTGGCAGCGGTGGGATCCAGCGGCAGGCAGACGGGAACGGCAGCTGAAACAGAAAAATAAGCGAATCAGTGAGGCAGTGCAACATCCTCAACGGAGGCACGGCAGCCAGATTCAAAAGCAGCGGACAACACGGTAGCGGCCGACAAGGGACAAGCGAGCAGCATAACCCGAGAAGGCACCGACCTACCTCAACGGAGGCTCACCGACAGATAAGGCGGCACGAGCACCGACCAGCAACATGCGACTAGCGACCGTAATGTAAGTCGACTAAGCAAAGCATATAAAGCGCGATTACCGTAGATGTCGGAAAACGAAAATCCACCTGCGGAACTAAATCAATCGTGGCTCCATAGCGAGACGTCACGACGAGCGCGTAGAAATAGACCGTTAAGCCCCGTTCAAACGACCGAAGAAGTTGTAAGCGACAATCGCGAAACCGTGCGTAGAAATTTAGACGTGTACTACTCAAGCGAAAGCGAATCAGGACCGGAATCACAACAGAACAGCGTCATCGAACGCGAATTCCCACCCGACGATTCCGTTGTAATTTTAGACGAACGTTTAATAGGACAAGATAACGGCCCCTTCGAAAATAGACTCCACCCCTCACACGCGCACGCACAATCCGAAGACGCGAACAGTACGACCAGTAGGCTAACACACAGACGAGAGTTCTCATTGACCTCGTATGATAGCAGCGTATTCAACCCGCAAGAGTATTATTCCGCCTCGAGAAACGTGAACGTAATCGAGATGGCTGAAGCAACGAATAGTAACCGCGACGCGAATGGCGTAAATGACAACGCGCAGATAAGTATATTTTATTCAAGAGAGAGAGAGTGCCGTTTATTTATATATATATCCCGCATCCTCCGTGGACCAAAAAGAACCCAAGTGTCCCTCTCCCAAAAAGGGGCACAACAATATGTTGTACCCGCTATCAGGTAAGTAACTTAAATCTAACGCAAGTGACATAAAATTATTAAAATAAATCTCTTTAGGTAAGTCATCGTAAAAATAATAAGAATATCTTAAAATAAACGTAATTTCAAGGCCCAGCGACATTCTCGCTTCCTATTGGCCAGTCGCTATAAAATCTTTGGTACAAACTTAAAATCTCGTCACCGCGCTGGGAGTCGCTTCCATTGGCTAACTCGGTGTGACTATAATGAAAATAACTAAAATATGTAGACGTTATCCCGGCCTGAGCGCTATTATACTTATTCACTCTATTTTATCGCCTGGTGGCTCCTGATTGGCCATCACTGCTCTAAGCCCTTGGGAATTAACGAACAAACTAAATACATGCATCGCACGCGTAAATAAAACAACTTCGCCAGGAATCGTTCCTATTGGCTGACGCACATTGACAAAATAAACTTTAATATAATTCGCGTGAAATCTATCACGGTTGCTCCGGTAAGTTGAGACTAATGATGTAAATCGTGTAGAAAATGTATAGTGTAATTATGGTGTCTAAATCGTGTAGGCTAGTTACTATTGGAAAAAATATTATGCAAGTGATCAAAATGTACTCGTTTAATTTCATAGTTGTGCGATTGTACTGTAATTATGTAACTTGGCTGTATTTAATAACAGAATTATGTAAGTAATAAAAATGACAAAGATGATTAATATAAACGTTATGGAAATTACTGCAAATCTATCTGGTAACATTTTTGGTGAGTTCTGGTTATTTTTCTGCAAGCTGCTCTGTGATTGGTTGAAATTTTATTTCGTCGAAATTATGCTATTATTGACGTTTAAACGTGTCGTGTGTGTATGTGCGTGTTCCCTATGCTCAACGAAGTAAAATTAACTATCATGCGTTAAAAACTTTGAATAAATGAAAATTAATTGCTTATCGCTACTCTTTAGTATAAAAATAATATGATATATAAAAATAACATGGAGTTACTCTACGTGGTAGGCGCACGGGCTCCTATACGTCCTTCGTGGCCTCCTTGATCTCCTCTGGGCAGCGATCATGTAACGTTTCCCCTAGGGCGGAAACGTGAAAAGTGAAAAATTTTATATAAGATGTGTGACATATCTTATATGAAACTTCACTTTTCACGTTTCCGCCCAAGGGGAAAAGTTACATGATCGCTACCCTGGCTGCTTCTCAGTCTCGACCTCCACCGTAATTGACTGGAACTCGTCGTTCATCGGCTGTGTTTCCTGAGCGAGTATTCGCTCAATCTCGTCCTTCGAGACCTCCTCGAAAAGATTCTGCTCCGTCAGACCCTCGGATTCTCGTGGATCCTGTTCGGCCTGTGATTAGCTGGCCCTTGGATCTCCCTCAATCTGCTTTGTGATTGGTCTGGGCGTGTCGGTCATCCCGTTGGCCTGGGAATCTCCGCCGCTGTGTTCTGTAATCGGCGAGGGAAGCAGTGTCTTAGCCACCGGTTCCAAGGTTAGGTTGTAACCGGACAAAGCTACGTGGGGCCGCGATTCCCACTAAATATATTCCTATTTCACGGTCGCCACTCGGTTTGACCTCTATCTACCGAGAAGGTCATACAAGACTTCGCCCGTAACTGAGCTAATCTCTCTTTTTATGTTTCAGGTTCCACTATCCGGATTGACTGCTGCTGTCGCTGACTTCCTGGATCCTCGCTTTACAATCGCATATCAAGATCAACGATGGACTAAGAATTCACGACGCCGCGCCGATAAGAATATCGCGAGTGTCCCTCTTTGTTATAAACTATACTAATATCTCTTCTCTGTTTCAGGTTCCCGACTCGGATGGATCATTGCCGCTGCTGACTCCGGGATCCTCGCTACAATCGCATACCAAGAGCAACGCTGGACTTCGATGGATCGCCGATGGACAAGGTAAGTAGAAGGTAAGTATGTTTAAATAACTTTAAGATTTATTTCACTATTCACGATTCTCTTTTATTTCAGATCGTCGGTTCACTAAATTTATTACACAATGTGTTAAATGAGCACACGCGTGCGTCACGCCTAACGGCTGAACAATTTGTTAATTAACCCCTTCGTTGAAATTGACGCAATAGTGCGTCAAATTAATCGGTGCCCTGTGTAGCATTGACGCAATAGTGCGTCAATCTTTTTTTCCCTATTTAACTTGCTCCGATTTGGCATCCAAGTCTTACACGGGGGTTTTTGGGGTCGCTGATTACGAATCTAAATTCAAAATTTGCAAATTCAAAATGGTGGATCTAAAATGGCGGATGAAAATGCAAAAAATTACTTGATTGAGATGAAATTTGCCACTCGGGGGTTTTTGGGGTCGCTGAGTGCGAAGCTGAACTTAAAATGTGTAACGGCCTATCTTATGTGTCGAACGCGGACTAGCTCGCCGGATCAGGGGTTCGACGGATGGCCCAGAGACAACAATCAGATTACAATGCACACAAGACAAGTTTATTCAGTTGGGTACATACAGAACGCGTCGGCACGCGGGGTTACAATCCAGTAGCGGGTCGCGGTAATACAATTAAAGAACAATGTACAATGAAAGGCCGTGCCGGTGCACTCGGCGCGAGATGGCCGAACGCGGTACGCGAGGCAGCGGTGACGGCACGCGATATTACAATAACGGGACGACACGCGGTCTTACAATTACGGAACGCGGTATCTACGGCGAAAGGCAGTGCAGATGCACTCGATGCGGTACGGTAAAGCTACGGGACGCGGTATTACGATTACGGAACGCGAGATCTACAACGATAGGTAGTGCCGATGCACTCAATGCGGTAAGGTAAAGCTACGGGACGCGGTATTACGATTACGGAACGCGATATCTACAACGAAAGGTAGTGCCGATGCACTTGATACACTATGGTAACGCTACGGGACGCGGTATTATGATTACGGAACGCGATATCTTAGGATCCGCGGTATCGAGGATGTTGGGGCCCCGGGCCGCGGTTACGAGAGCCCTCGTTACGAGGCCGAGCGTGCTCGACCCCGCGTAGCCGCGTCGTCGGGGTAGCGGGAAGGGAGTCGGGGAAACCCAAGAGCACTCGGTCGAGACTCGGAGCTCCGAACCTCGTTTTGTGTGTCGCCTAGGAAATCGGTCGGGTAGGCTTCGTCGGGAACAGCGGAATGCTGGAGCGGAGACGAAGTGTCTTTTCTCGCCGGCGCGTCGGCTTATATATCCCGGTTCGGCGGGCCCGGTGGGAGGGAGGCCGATCGTCAGGCGCGCCGAATGAGGCGTGCGGACGCGCGCTTGTCTTCGGCGCGGTTCGGCTCCCTTCGGCGCTCGTCGGCGCCGCGCGAGGAAAAGGCCCCGGTGCCGCGTTTTGCCCGCGCCGGTGGAGTGTTTAAAAAGATGTGGGCGCACCGCGCCCTGTTCTCGCCCGACGGGTGGTCGGTCGGGCGATATCCGGCGGGTGGTTGCCGGGAACGATGCTTGTATCGGGGTGCATCGTTACAAATGAAAGAATTCAAAATGGCCAATCCAATAACATGGAGCGAAATACAAAAAATAGGTGGAAAATGTATGAAGCTTGGCACTCAATGTTGTTTTAAATGATATTAAGAATTCCAGTTTTGAGATTTCTTAGTTTGAAAACATTTTAATTACGAGAATTTACGAAGCTTGAGTACTGAGCCAAGTTAATCTGGTTGGGAACTTACTCCTTCAAATAAAGTTTCATATTGGATCCGCCATTTTGAATTTTCGAATTTTAAGTTCAGATTTGTAATCAGCGCCCTCAAAAACCCCAGGGTACAAATTTTCAGGATAAAAAATTTTCCTGCCATTTGGGGAACTTTTTGTCGAATTCTCTCTGCCAACAAAGGGGTTAATGGTAACTAAGTACCACTCGCCATTGTTAAGACGAGTAGTTTAACGCGCAAGTACGCGGGAGTTCCCGATTGTTATATATAGCTGGAGTTAAACGACGCGCTAAGTCCGTATTCGGAAGACCCGATGTCTCCGATTGTATTATACGTATGCGACTTTAGAAACGTGTTACCGCTACCGCTATATTCGAGAGACTGCCTCGAGCGACGGTCCTCGCGCTGGCTCCCCACCGCGTGCCGTTGCTCCCACTCCTGAGCAATACTGCGTCGTGGTATAAGGCCGTACCAACTTTCACCAGTTTTTGTACGCATTCCTCGGTGTTTACCGCATTTCGATCACGTACGTTCCGCGTGGATTTCTTCTTGAAGCTTCGAGCCGCCGAAGCTTCTGGAATCCTCTCCAACGGTGCTCCGCCAAGTCTCGTTCCGGTCGCTCGCTGCTGCCGTGGTTCCCCCACATGGGTCTACCGGGTCCACGGATCCTGGTTCCGCGATCTCCGGTTTTCGGCATCGGATGGGGTTACCGACCGTATGGATGGTCTTCCAGGATTGCCTTGACCATGTTCCGGACATGAGTTCCTGGGGATGATGTTGGCGCTCCGATTTTCGGGCCCCGTCGTCGGATGTTGACGCCGACTTTATCGGTGGTCTCGGGGGATTGCCCTGAGTACGTTTCCGGCGTCACTTCCTGGAGAAGGTGCGTGCGCCCCGTTTTCCGGGCGCCATGGTCTGAGGATGGCGCTGACCTTATGGATGGTCTTCGGGGGTGTCCCTGAGTATGTTTGCATGCATACTTCCTGGAGAAGTTGCGTGCGCCCCGTTTTCCAGGCGCCATGGTCTGAGGATGACGCCGACCTTATGGATGGTCTCGGGAGATTGCCCTGAGTACGTTTCCATGCACACTTCCTGGAGAAGTTGCGTGCGCCCCGTTTTCCGGGCGCCATGGTCTGAGGATGACGCCGACCCTCTGGATGGTCTTCGTGGATGTCCCGGAGTATCTTCCGACACATAGGCCGGTATTCATAATCAGATCTTATTTCAAGACCGTCTTAAGTAATATCTTAAGATGCTAATACGGCTCTGTGATTGGTTAATGACATCTTAAGATTGTACTTAAGATGGTCTTAAATATAAGAACCGACTATGAATACCGCCCATACTTCCCGGGTGCCATGGTTCCACGCGCGCTCTCGTGTACGATTCGCGCACATATCCGTGATACAAAAGTTCTTGACGCTATTGCGTGATCCGAAATAAAACAATCTGATATCATTCGACGCGCCTTCCTGACGCTTGTCGCTAGTATCCCCGCGTTCGCGGGTGCCTGATATCTAAACTTATTTCTAATATACACCCGTGCCATATGGGCCAATAATAATAATACCGTCACCTATTAATTATTATGTTAAACGATTACCGACTGCGGACACTGCTCGGAGTTATTACTAGAATACGATATATAATATAACCTGATTGTGAATTTATTCTCTCCGCCGCCGCTGCGGTCAGAGTTCGCGCTTCGGTACTTCTCATACTAATTAATCATCGGCCTGCGGATCATGTTTTGACCGTAATTGTCGACGATTTCTGGAACCTTGGTCGGGACTGCTATTACCTCAGCCGGTAAATCCGGCATGTCCGCCGCTGCCTCTACTGCTATCTGCTGCTTTGCTGCAACCCTGCGTAGCGCCTTTACCCGTTGGAGTACCATCTGAGGTACCCCAGTGCAAATGGGGAGTGCCTTTGAAGTGGGCGGTTGCAAGGTTAGATTGTAACCGAACGATGTTACATGGGAGCACGATTCACGCCGGATATCCTCCTATCATACGGTCGCCACTCGGTTTCACCTTTAATTACCGAGAAAGTATTACGCAATAATCCTCTGATTATCGACAATATTAATATTTCTATCTTTTCAGGTTCCCGCCTTGGGTTGATGATCGCCGCTGCTGAATCCAGGATCTTCGCCTCATCGCATACCAGGACCAACATTGGACTTCGATGGACCGACGTCGAGAATTTCGTGTGAAAATTTATCTTTATTATAAACTATACTAATATTTCTTCTCCTTTTCAGGTTCCCGCCTCGAGTGGATCACCGTCGCTGTTGACTTCCCGGATCCTCGCCTATTCGCATACCGAGATCAACGCTGGACTTCAATGGATCGCCGCCGATGGACAAGGTAAATAGAAGGTAAGTATGTTTAATAATGAAGATATATTTCAATTAACAATTCTCTTTTATTTCAGATCGTCGATGCACCAAGTGAATTATACAAAGTGATTGATGAGCACAAGTCACTCACGCCTATCGGCTTACAATTAAGTATTGTATGGTATCACAGTACCGCTCGTTATCGTAAAACGAGTAATAACGCGTTTTGCGGGCGTTCCCGGTTGTTATATACAACTCGCGAGTGTTCGCACAATGTCCGTATCCGACAGAGACTAAGTCCGCGATTATAGACTACGACAGAGATACGTGTTATCGCCACGGCTGTATCTGAGAGACTGCCAAGAGCAATGGCTCTCGCTTCGGCTCCCCACCACGACGTAATGTCTCCACTCCGCGGTACTTCGTTCTCGAATGTTCGCAACTGCGCACTTGTATACGTGGTGGTCGCATGAGGACGTTCCCAAACGTTCTCGTGGAAATTTCCAAGCGCGGTACGACGTAGTGGCCTCCCTCTGCTGGCGCCGCTGCACCAGGTATCCTCGGCCCGCCGATTATGCGTGCCGCTGACGCCGACCCCTGCGCACCTCTTTTGGGTTGACCCTCGTGCTGTTCCTGGCCGACTTCCTTGGGGAAGATGTCCAGGTATCTTTTGTATCGTCGGCCGTTGACGCCGACCCCCTGCGGCTGACTCCCGGGACCTGGTAGACCCGATTCCGAGCTCCATTCTCGGGGAAGGTGTCCATGTTCCCTCTTTGCGTTCCCGGGCAGCGCGGTTGACGCCGACCCCTTGTCGTCGTGTACCAGGTGCTGGTACACGCCCTTATCACGCTTCTCCTCGAGGAAGATGTCCTCGTGCGGAACTTACGTTCTATCGCTCGCGCCTTGACGCCGACCTACTTACGGTGTATACCGGGTGTCACAGAGTTCGTTGGATCCGTCTCTTTTCGTAGAAGACGCCTGTATTTCCAACTTCCGCACGCGTAGTCGGACTTCGACGCCGACCTCCTGGGTATGCTTACCAGGTGTCGCTCGCATGATACCTTATGTTTGTCTTCGGGAAAGTTGCTCGCGCTACGAACTCCCGATCCCGTGATCGGCCGTTGACGCCGACTTTATAGGTGTATGTACCAGGTCAGACTTATTCGTTTGGCGTCGCCTGTTCCTGGAGATTGTCGCGGTTCACCGTAATATCGCACGGTTTCCGCCGATTCGTACGCAATCGTCAACTAAAATAATGAGACATATATGTGAACCGCCCAAAACAAAGCAAAAGAGACTTATTCGAATCGACGTCATCAAATCATTGATATAACATAATGTTGACCCTGTGGGTCTGTTTAAACTAAAGTTTTCTTAACTTTAACGACTACCATTATAGCCCAACGGGGCAGAGTCTGAATAACTTTTATATAAATCAAACTAAACTAAACCTGTACGTGATTACCGCAGAAACTAAACTTTATTCGGCTGTGCGGTTTTTTCTTACTCGTCTTCCGTCACAAAACGCGTCACTCTAACACCGGGTCTACGGCAAGTCTGACTTATCACCGGTGGTCGGCGACATGAAGTCGTCCGAGGGCTGTTGGAGAGGACTCTCCAGCCGGGTCGTCGTCCCTACCTCTTTCACCCCAGTGTCCGCCGGTGGCGGTGTCCCCTCGGTTCTCCCCTCTGCTGGCTTCGCCGTCTTTCCCACCGTTTGCTCCGACGGCTGCGTGTCCAGCGAGGGCATGTCCCTCGGCTTTTCTTGCGTCATGTCAGCGCTCCCCTGCGTCGCTACCTGTCGCGCTGACTCCGCGGGTGGTTGATCCACGCGTTCTAATATTACGCGCGGCGACCCTTTAGTGCGCTGCTGTGCCGTCGATGCGGTCGGTCGCAAGGTAAGGTTGTGACCGGACTTGAGGTCTGAGATGTAATAAGTACTCACTTTTACAATGAATAATCGGTCGCCACTACATTTAACGTATAGAATGTAGAACGTATGCAGCCAACGCGCTTCCTGAGAGACGTGGCTTCCTTCCTTCCTGTCTGAGATTGAAATCGGTTCTCGTTCGCTGCTCACTCTCGTGCGTAGTTTCGACAAAGTCTTTTAGCAATGACGCGCACTCGGATTCGCTTCGCGACACGATGTATCGAATATCAGGAAAGGATTCGTAAATGAATATGGAATGTATTGATTTAACAATAACAATTAATTTATTGTACCCTTGTACAAAATATCTAAAAAGGTTAATAATTCGTGCCTCAAACTCGTAACGGCGTTACCCGGGTAATTCCCGATCTTTCGGATGGACGGAACGCACTAGGTAATCGCAATGTCCAGATTGTTATAATCGCTCGTGACTATCTTTCCAAAAGCGATCTCGAGAAAATATTCTAAGTCCGAACGGTGTCTGTCGAAATACGTCCGCACTCTACGAAGGTTGATCGTGGAAAGACCTCGCTCGGACGTTGGCGCTTGTATTTATATCCTTCGTAGTTGCTCATCCCTACCTCGGTCGCGAACAACCAATCACACGACGGTCGTACCGTGCCTCGTTCTGGGCTGCTATTCTCGAACTCGCTCGCAGCAGAAGCGTATGCGCATGTGCCCATTTTCGAGTACTCGAATTGAAAAAGTATATTCTCGAGAAGAATATGCGTATACTAAACGGAGCGAATACTTAAGTTTTTACTCGCAATGCAACGAGTGGGTAAAGGTATTCGCTTCCTACATTGCGAATACGTTTCTTGTAGAAAGTTGGTGGTATAATCTTAACCTTACACGTGAAAAACAATATTTATGTCGTTATCTCAATAATGAACTTTATTAATCAAGCGTTTATTTTAAATGAACTGGAGGCTGCCGAATTTGCAGCAGATAGAAATCCTCGTATAATATACGAAGAACGTGACCCTTTCCAATTAAGCGAAAAGAAATTTGTAAAAATATATCGGCTGTCAAAAAGATTAGCTACTGAATTTATAGAAGGCGTGCAGCCTTTTATTATACAAGGAACAAGGGTATCTGCTTTGAGCACAAATAGAAAAGTAAGAAACATATGCCTTGAAATTTACAACATAACTATATTTACCAATTAATTAATTTCTTATTTCTTTGATTGTACGTTATGTTTTGTGTTGCAAAGGTACTTACTGCATTACGTTATTTTGCGAGTGGCAGTTACCAATTAGATATTGGCCAAAATTTAAATAGTGCTGTAAGCCAGTCTTCGGTGTCACGAAGTATACACGAAGTTATTAATGCCGCAAACCGTCCAGAAGTTATGGACAAATGGATTAAATTTCCTCGTACTGTGGCAGAACTACATCATTTGCGTAACGAGTATGTTTTATATAATAGTTATTAGTAAATTGTATGTCATTATTATATATTTATATTATATCTGCAATATTATTATTAAATATTAAATATGTTATATTTATTAATATATAAAATGAAATGAAGTGGCATAAATCAAATTGTCTCAATATTTTTGTACAGATTTTACCACAGTCACAGATTCCCAGGGGTCTACGGATGTATCGATTGCACACACGTTGCAATATACCCGCCAAAGATTAATGACCCGCTTTACCCAGAACATGCATACGTTAATCGTAAAGGATATCATTCGATCAATGTACAATTGGTAAACTAACTGTACATACATGCTAAAATTGTTGTCTAGTAACTTTTGATTTTTATGTATTCTTTCAATGAATAATAATTAATATTTTGTTTTTCAGATATGCGATCACAGATTGAAAATCCTGAACATCAATGCACGATTTCCTGGCAGCACGCATGATGTGTATATTTGGAATAACTGTAATGCTAGGCAAGCAGCGGAACAGATCTATAGAAGATTTGGGAGAAATACTTTCTGTTTACTAGGTACTCTCATATTTCATGTGGTCTATTGTGAACAGTATTCATATGCATGAATTGCAGAATTATTAGTACTATGATTTTTCCATTTATTTATGTAGGAAACCAAAAATGAAAAATATAAGTCACTTATATTTGGTTCAAAATTATAATAATTATTGATTTTATTTGCAGGTGATTCCGGATACCCTTTGCGCCCATGGTTATTAACGCCTATTGCTAACGCACAGCCAATGAGTGCAGAGGCTCGGTATAATGAACGACAAATGGGCTGTCGTTCTTTAATCGAACAGTGCAACGGCGTTTTGAAAATGAGGTTCCGCTGTTGTTTAAAACATCGAGTTTTACACTATGCTCCTGATGTAGCGTCTAAAATTATTAATACCTGTGCCATTTTGCACAACATTTGTATTACAAATAACATGCCCGATCCTCAGCCATTAGAAGGAGACGACGAACTAGATTTTGGCATGTACGAAGAAGATGCTAATGAAGTAGTTGAGGAAATTAGGAATGCTCGTAGAGTGAATGAAGAGTTAGCAGCAGGACGACTACTGCAAACGCGAATTATTAGAAATTATTTTAATTAAAACAATGCAGTAGTAGGCTTAAAAATAACTGCAGTTAAGTTTACTGTAAGAAATAATTTTATTTACAAAGCTTATGTTCTAAGATGTACATTTCATTACACAAGTGCTATTTATCAATTTTTGCTTATAAATGTGTAATATTTTTTATGTAGACATGTAGAGAAACAAAATTTAATATATTTACTAAAAGAAAACTAAGTGAACTTAGATATTAAGAAAGTTTTATCTTAATTCCCAGGTAGCAAACACACGTTATTTCACGTCAGAATGATGTCACTGTGACGTCAAATGACGTTATTTTGATGTCAAATAACGTGCGTTTGTCACCTGGTTAAGTACCTTTTTAAAATAAAAATGTATTTTGAGAATTACAAAAAACTCTTCTCCTGAGTATACAAGTATGATCTGGTATGTATTGTTTATCACATTGTATTATCACATCTCAGTCTTACATACGAGTATCAAAACATGGTAACTTTTTTCGGGTGCTTTCCGGCAACCGTTTCCTTACAAACAATGTGATACTTTATTATTGCAAGAGACCACACTAAATTCTTACTCTTTAACGACAATTAATTGCACACATACAAAGGCTGTACGTATTGTTACTTAAACACTTTAGTTTTATGCAATAGTATCACAACTAAACCTATTTTTGGTACTTTTCTAATAATATCCTTTGGTAATAAACTATGTTATTTAATTGTACACTGCAATCGAGGACGCACAATGTATACTCTTTAACAGTGGTTATTTGGACACACATAAAACAACTGTAATCGCAGTTAATAACCACAACATAAACGTTTATGAAAATATTCTAACAAATTAAATTAAAAGTAGTACTAGCTGCAATAACTTATTATAAGAAGAGTTTTCCTTGTATAACATACATATGCCAAGCTAACAAAGAAGTCAATGTTAATTTAAGACATTTGGCATCTTTCTGCGGCCGAGGCAATGCGTTCCTTAGCCTCTGCACATCTAGCTATATATTCGAGTTTTTGTTTATAATACTCTTGTTTTAGTTTATAATCTTTATTAGCAATATCAACTAGGTTATCAGAAGCTTCTTTAGTCTGTTCTAATTTCCGAATTGCAAAAGGCTTTTTACCTTGTGTTTTAGTACATTTAGCCGTACTGTGGCCCCTGGTACCATTTACAACAGCATCACTTTCAATATTATTGTCTTTCTTTTTTCCCATCGCATCGAATGTGTTCTCTTTATTATCGTTTATGTCTACTAACATTGATTTTTTCACGGTGTCATAGTTCTCTTCAAGGAATTCTATGTCGTTGTCAAATGCCATTGTTTTTAGGGTTGTACTGTCCGTATCAAAATATTCCACTTCCTTGATAATTACATCATCATCCTATACATATGTTCCACAATTTTATTCATACACACATATCTACATATAGTTATGGTTTTACACTTCATATATATTACAGTGTACATAATACCTCTTCGTTAAGCTGCATTTCAGTAGTTGACTCTCGCGAAGTGGAATGTCCATCCGTTAGATTTTTGGGGATCAATGACATGACTTTTTCTTCGTCCGGTGTAAGAACTGTTGTACATAGTTCTCCACCTCCTGTTTGACGTCTATGAACGTTAATTTCTCCTTGCTTTGATTTGCTTCGGGACCGAAAATTTTGCCAACACTATATAAACAAATTGTTCCTAATCAAAAAGTATTATTTACATTACGTACTGTAATAATAATAATTTTAATTACCTTGCGCCATGCCTTCCAATTTTTTTCGGCACCGTTACAAGCATTTAAAATTTCAGCAATTTCTTGCCACAACTTTGCAGCATGATCGACCGTGAAAGTTTTCGAAAACTTGCCACTTACGAGATTCGGGTGATTCGTCATGTACTCTGTCAGCAAATTACGCTGTTCCTCGCTAATGTTGCCCGATCTCTTCTTCTTCTCACTCTTTATCATTTTATTATTGCTCGAAACCGTGGAATAATTCATAACTGCGATGACAATAACAAAGCTGTAGAAAGCTCGATATATGTAGGTTAAGTAGTAGTTCCTGCGCTGTTGCCAAACCTAATTCGTGTTCGCAAGGAAGCGCATACGTTTGGTCCTTCCCACGTTCCGAGCGCTCGCATCGCCTATTCGAGAATTGCAACTAACGAGCGTGCTCGTATCTCATCCACTCGAAATGCTCGTATGCGCAAACTTGCGAGTGAGTTTGAGAATCGAGCCCCTGAGTGGCTCGTGCATCTGGCGATTACGCCATCATGCTCTCTCTCTCTCTCTCTCTCTCTCTCTCTCTCTCTCTCTCTCTCTCTCTCTCTCTCTCTCTCTCTCTCTCTCTCTCTCTCTCTCTCTCTTTCTCTCTCTAACATGTAGTTGTCCTTGTTCCCCTTGCTTAACGGAAAACTTTCTCTTTACACAAGTCTGAACAGGAAATTTCCTGTATCTTTAACGAATAAAATATTTAATATTATGAAAAATACAGCTACATGCATTGACATGAATTGTTTTCCCTTTAGATATGCGAATAATGCAAGCAAATATAAAATTATAAAGAATCCCGTTATTATAAACATTAATGCATACCCGGTAATAATACGCCGTATAAAATCAGTCTTTTCATTCTGAACAATAAATTCGCGGTTTCCCTGCTCATTACATATATAGCTAATATCACGTATCAGTTTTATTATTCTTAGTTTAATTAATTCACTCTTACTAATACTCTTTCTTTTTCAGGTATACATTGCAGTCTGCCGGACATCACAGGATTCAACGGCAAGTATCAGGTAAGTATATTACTCATTAATATGAATTTAAAATAATCAAATAATCAAATGTCCCTTTTTCAGGTTTTAGATATCCACGTAGAATTAACGCTTCAATCACTCTTAAAACAACACCAGCAATCATTATCAGACTTTATATTTATCAATCTGTCGTTTAAATCAAATTTATACAGTTCTTTTCAAAATTAGTCAAAATCTTAAATATTGCTTATTTCTCGTCTGAACAATGTTTATTGGTCCTATTTTAACTCAAATAAAATGAATATAACGTAAAAGTTGTAACGATGCACCCCCGGAAATTGCATCGTTCCGGCACGAACACCCGGCCGAGACCACCCAGCCGACCACCCGCAGGGTGAAGCACGGGCACGGTGTGCCCACCATATTTTTTAAACGCATGTAGAGATAGGAAGTCCGCGAATGGACTTACCGCGGCGACCGCCTCGACACACCGAGCGAGGCCGAAGGCGGCCGAAGACCGCCGAACGCGATCTCAGCGTCGGGACGCCGTAATACCCGACCGTTCCGCCACACCGTCCCGGCGCTCGCGATTGCCGTCGCTACCCCCGCCACTCCGTAACGCCGTCGCGACGCGTATATAAGCGAGCGTCGCTACCGATATCTTGCGATCCTCGATCATCTGTCTCACCGACCGTATCGATCCTGAGTTCCCGCACCGAGCTAGTCCGAAACAGGGTAGAGTGCCTCCGTCATACTCTGTCTTCACCGAGAACGTCTCGGCAGAACGACCAGCTATCCTTATCTTTATCCGAAGCCAGCCCGAAAAGAAGGTAGAGCGCCCCTGGCATTCTCTGTCTTCGCCGAGGGTGTCTCGGCGAGCGGCCAGCTTCCTCCGAAGCCAGTTCGAACCTCCGTTCTACCTCCGTAGAGCGCCTCCGGCATTCTCTGTCTCCACCGAGTGTGTCTCGGCGAATGGCCAGTTATCCCAAAGCCAGTCCGAACGAAGATAGAGCGCCTCCGGCATTCTCTGTCTTCGCCGAGTGTGTCTCGGCGAACGACCGGCTTCCTTTCCGTCGCCTATCGCGCCGAATTACCGCGGTTTCGCGCGCTCTTCACGCGCGTCGCGCCATTTTCCCGCGCTCCGATCCGCGCCGCCCGGCGACACCGGCCCCGCCCGTACCGATACCTATTGTAACGCGAATCGGTACACGGATCGCCGAAAGAAACGACTCCGCCCCGAGCGGACCGCGCTAATCTGCCCATCAGGGCGTCTAACACGCGCCGCCTGCGACCAACGCCGATCCATCCCGCGAGTATCGTAAACGCGCGCCGTCTCTTGCGCCACGCCGCCTCGTACTCGCGACTTATTGTAACTTTCCGCCCGGACACCGCAAACATTTTGCTATAATACCCGGATCGCAATTCTGTACACCGCGAACATCTTGTTATAATAAACTTTCTGTTACCGAACCGAGACCCTTCATTTTGCCAACCCGCGTCTCAAGTCTGTTCCTCCGCACCTCCTTCGAACCCAGCCACGCCGCGAGCTAGATCCGCGCTTCGAAGTCAGGTTGTTTCAAAGTTACGAATAATGCAAAAATACGAAAGTTGATCAAAAATCGGAATTTCTCAACAAAATTGATAATCAAAGCAAATGGGGTGTCTACGGACTCATACCAATCCCCTGAACATGAATTTAATGAAAAAGAATCAAAATTAACGTTTCTGACCAAAATTTTCATTTTCATGAATAATTGGAAAAATCGAATAAAAATCATATATTTGGGTTTAGTTAATCCCATTAAACTTATATCTAACGCAAAAACACATAAATAATCGATTTTTCTTAAAATTGCCGAAAATGGTCAAAATTGAGATCTTAATACTATTGGTAATAATAATAATTATAATAATAAAGTCACACTCGTTGGACTAAGCCCCGTTTGGAAGGGTTATGCTAATAAAATATTTTTTACGGAAACATTAAAGTCATTACGCCCGTTTGGAAGGGTTTCATGTTATAGTCACGCAATATGAATATTAATAAAATGATAATAATAATAATAAAAAATACGGTGCACGTCGCACCCACCTACTTCTTTACTGACGCATCGCTATCGTCGCTCTGCATCTGACTCGCTGTCAGCGGGTCATCGGCCAGCTGATCCCCGTCCAGCGGCAAAGTCGTCTCCGCCTCGCTGTCCGACGATCTCCCTTCCTCCTCACCGCTTCCTTCCGGAATCGGCGTTGAAGATCGCGCCGCCATGGCGCTCGCCTTCAGCTCCGCCTTAGTACGATGAGCCCCTGGCTGCTGCTCTGCCCCTCGGGAACTCATACCGTCAGACGGGAAAGCCGTTGAAGTCGACTGATCTTGAGACGTCGATTTCAAGGTTAGGTTGTAACCGAACGATGCTACATGGAAGCACGATTCACGCCGTATGTCTTCCCGTTTCACGGTCGCCACTCGATTTGACCTTTGTTCACCGAGAAGATATCTATTATTTCGCGAATTATCAATATGACTAATTATTTCTTCTTTCAGGTTCCCGCCATGGATGGATCATCGCCGCTGCTGACTCCAGGATTCTCCCATTGCCGCATACCAGGATCAACGATGGACTTCGATGGATCGACGCCGATGGATCAGGTAAGTAGAAGGTAAGTATAATTGATAAATTCTTAAAATTATTTATAATAATACTGAATTATTTATTTCAGATTGTCAAATCACACAGGCTGTTGTTCACAAATCTTCGATTCGCACACGCTGTTATTCACAGGTTTCGATGAGCACATACGCCCTTACGCCTAACGGCGCACAAGTTATTTTCGATAATGCAATACCGCTCGTTAATGTTGAAACGAGAAATAAACGCGTTCCGCGGGCGTTCCCGGTTGTTATGGATGTCGGCGATACTAAACTGCGCACTTGGTTTACGCTCGCGTGACTCTAAGTTCGCGACGACAAATATAGCACGAGATACGATGTGTACGCTTTGACGGTCCCCGAGAGACTGCCTAGAACAGTGTGTCTCTCCTGGGCTCCCCACCATTGCGCGCTGCCCCCACTCAGTGTTGTTCCTTTTTCTCGCGCATGCGCTGAGGCCCTGGCAGCTGATGCTTCAGTGCAGATGCAAATAGAGGTCCCGTTAGGCCCCCAACTTAGATATAAGCACACACACACACACACACACACACACACACACACACACACACACACACACAAATTCAGCTATAATAGGAAAATTAAAGTAAAGCAAAGAAGGGTGTTGAAATAATTTATTACACCGTGTATATATATAAAATAAAATATATTTATTTGGCAGACTATAAAGAGAATACCAATATTTGTTGCAAGGGTAAGGAAAACTGCCAAAAACCTTACCAGTATTCATACAAAAAAAAATTACATTCATTCGCATAAAAAAAACAATTATATTTCATTAAATGATTATAATTAATATAACAAAACAAATGACTACATTGATATCACAATCAGATTAATGTTAATATCACAAATATTACTAGTTACTGGTTAATCTTTATAAAGTTAACAAAACTTAAATTTGATATATATTCGTACCAATAATCGTACATATACATAAATATTAATATTTTGTACTGAAACACAGTAAATCCTTTGTTAAAACATCTAAGAAAAATAAAAAGAATTATATTGTTACGCCCGCGCTGAAACGGCCCTTAACTCCGAGCTGAAGCGAGCGGTCGCTCCGCGGAAGCTTCAAGCCGAAGCGCGTCCCTTGACAACGGGGACGCATAGAATTATTGATTTAATTGCCACCTGTCAGATTTCTTTTGGACTGAAACTCGAGCGGACGTTTCGGTTCTCGTTTACGATTGTAAACTAACATAATAAACCTTCCTTTCCTTTTGCTATTCTGTGTTCCCTTATTCCGCGGATCGCGAGTGAGCACGCGAGCGTGTGCGGGAGTGCAGTGAGAGCGAGCGGAAGCTGTCAAAGCGCAACATTTTGGGGACTCGTCCGGGATCGGACCAGCGTTCTAGAGACGAGCGGAGAGACGAGCGAGATGACTTCAGCGGCCTCCTTGAGGAAAAGAACGCGGGACGAGACCCTGCCGCAGACCACGACGCAAACTGAGACCCTCCAAGCGGTTCTGCAGGAGATGCGTGCGATGCGCGAAGAACAGGCTCAGAGGGAGGCGATTTTTACGGCGGAGCTACTACGACGGAACGAGGAATTTCTTCTCCTCTGCCAACAGCTAAGTCTTTCCTGTAATAGAGCTTCTGGGGATACAGGGACGCGTTCCGCGCTACCGGGGACGAGTGATATGCACGCGGACCCTGCGGCCTGTGCCGCGAATTCGGCAGTGAGCGACGCGCGAGAGAGTGCGGGGGCGCGGGGCGCGATTACGGGCGTAAATGACGTGCGCGCGGAGCTCAGATACAAGCTTAAGCCCGACACATTCGACGGAACGGTACCGCTGCGCGAATTCTTTGCTCAATTCGATTTAATCGCTCGCGCGAATGGTTGGAGTGACGTGATGAAAACAGTGGCTCTCGCCAGAGATGCCAATTTCGAGCCTCTGCCCGCTGCCAGCACGTGTGGAGGGGAGCGCTCGGCCGGGTTCGGGCGGCTAGAAGAGCGCAGACATATATATCTCCGTCTCTTTCTTCCCCGAGCGGCTCGAGCTGTAGCTATAGCTAACGCCAGCCGCGAGAATCGTGTACATACGTTACCGACTTGGCTCGCGCGTCTCTTCAGATGATAATAAAATATTAATGCGATGATAATACAGATGATAATAAAATATCCCTTCCCATTCTAGGCGCGGGACACTATCGTGTTTCTTCATTTTATTGTACAATTAAAAGCATAAAGTTAATAAAAGTAAAAATAAATTGTTAGTAAAATTTATTAATTAGATAAATTAATGAAATTATAATTTATTCTGTAGATAGAGTGTGTGCGAAGCTAGCGTCTCATTTTGCGGAAACTCACAAATTATTGAGAGTTCTGACTTCCTTTTCAATAGTTCTAGAGTTCCTGATAGTTTAAACAAATAGTTCTGGCCATTAAAGCCAAAAAACGCGTCAGTACAAACTGAGACGCTAGGTTCACACAGCGTCTCACTTTGTCCTACACAAGTTCCACCACTGTATCTCATCAGATTTTCGAGATCTATAGTTCTATAACAGTTCTATAAAGAGTTCTGCCATATAAAAGCAAAAAAATTAATTATAAGGTACTAAAAAAAAAATTACAATGTAACGAGTATACCGAGTTGAGACGCCAGTTGAAATCTCGGAGTTCCGGTTTATTTAAAATATTTTTCGAGTAGTTCTGAGCATATAGAAGCATTTTCTAAAGAGTTCCCGGCACTAGCAATGTTGTATAATTTTTAAATAAATTAATAACGCTCGAAAGTTAGGAATTTATCGAAAATAGGTGAGACGCTGGCCGTATTTCGACAGTTCTGTGAGTTCTGTTATAATTTTCGTGTAGTTCTGAACGTGGTCTAACATTTTCTAAAGAGTTCTGGCGATAAGCATTATTTAATCATTTTTTAAATAATTTTTATCGCCCGAGAAAGACGCATTTACGGGTATATGGGTGAGACGCTGTATTAATAACGCTCGAAAGTCAGGAATTTATCGAAAATAGGTGAGACGCTGGCCGTATTTCGACAGTTCTGTGAGTTCTATTATAATTTTCGTGCGTTATTAATTTATTTAAAAATTATGCAACATTGCCAATGCCCGGAACTCTTTAGAAATTGCTTCAGAATGCTTAGAACTATACGAAAAATATTTTATATAAACCGGAACTCCGAGATTTCGCACAGCGTCTCATCGTTTTCCGTCATGATTACTTTTCGGTTAATATTAATTTTTTTAAATATAATACAAAGATTCTAACCCTCGGAACTCTTTAGAAAATGCTTTAGAATATGCTCAGAACTACTCGAAAAATATTTTACATAAACCGGAACTCCGAGATTTCAACTGGCGTCTCAACTCGGTATACTCGTTACATTGTAATTTTTTTTTAGTACCTTATAATTAATTTTTTTGCTTTTATATGGCAGAACTCTTTATAGAACTGTTATAGAACTATAGATCTCGCAAAATCTGATGAGATACAGTGGTGGAACTTGTGTAGGACAAAGTGAGACGCTGCGTGAACCTAGCGTCTCAGTTTGTACTGACGCGTTTTTTGGCTTTAATGGCCAGAACTATTTGTTTAAACTATCAGGAACTCTAGAACTATTGAAAAGGAAGTCAAAACTCTCAATAATTTGTGAGTTTCCGCAAAATGAGACGCTAGCTTCACACACACTCTATCTACAGAATAAATTATAATTTCATTAATTTATCTAATTGATAAATTTTACTAACAATTTATTTTTATTTTTATTAACTTTATGCTTTTAATTGTACAATAAAATGAAGAAACACGATAGTGTCCCGCGCCTAGATAGGCCAGTCAGTAAAGACACTAAAATTCGAAAATATAACTTTAATTACAAAAGTTTTCAAATTTTGATAGAATATTGGGTGAGTTGAAATAACAATAAATCTCATTTTGCAACCATCCCCGAGGTCCGGAACATGTTAAACATTGCAAAAAAAATGTTAATTTATTATAACTTTGCGAAAAAAATTGCAAAAGTCCTGCAAACTTAAAGCGATGTCTATTGTAATATTTTCCACAATGTGTTAGATTTGCAACCTATTTAGAGACGCGCAACATTGAAATTTATTGTAAAAACTTATTGTAATTTATTGTAATAACGTTTTTGTTTGTAACTTGGAGGAAAAAATTGCAAAAGTGCTGCAAACCGATAGAATAACTTTTACAACTGCCCCGAACAGCTGTACCAATTTGCAACCTTCTATGTTGCACGCAATATATATTTTTTAAATCAATGATGGAACAATTGTTTATTTGGTCGTAATTTTGCCAAAAAAATTGCAACAGTTTTGCAAATTGGTTGCAAACTGTGAGATTATTTTTCGTCACAAGCTGTTCAGTTTGCAACCTCGGACAAGGTCCGCAACATTGAAAAATTAGCAACAATTATTATTTTGCACTTTTACAAGCGTGAAAAAATTGCAAAAGTTTTGTAAATTTTACGGAGTGCTTCAAATGTCTTCCCCTATCCGATTATAAATTTGCAACCCTCTACTAGTTACGCAAATTATTGCAACTTATTAATGACTAATTTTGTGTTTCAAAATTAATACAAAAGTGTTGCAAATCCAGGGAAACAAATTAAAAATACATTTACACATAATGTCGGATTTGCAACCTCCTACCTGGCACGCAAAATATTCAAATCAAATATATACGTTACATGCTCAATACTACGAGGCCCCGATGGTTGCTTCGCACCTGTGTATGAGGCTTTAGTTTTCTGTTGTTGTGGTGCGTGACAATAGAAAAGTACGCGGACTTTTCTTATCATTTCTCCTATTTTAACGGTACACATTTTCAACTTATTTTCTGACCTTTCTTGTTGTTTCTTATTCACGTAAGAAAACGTTACACGAGCAGCATCGTTTGACAGCATCGATCGTGCTTATAAATTAATTATGGAAAACGAAAATGTTTATTTTATTTGCGGTAAAGATATACAAAGTGGAGCTATTGACGACGTTAAAGAAAAAGGTATCAGTTAAGCAAATACAAATTTCTCAAATCTATAAGACATTACGAAATAATTTTAACCCTCAGAGAACACACAGGGTCAATTTAAGCTCAGGTTAAGATTAAAATATACTAATGTACTTTAAAAAAATATTTTGGACGAGGAATGCCAAGCATCTGATATCCTATTTCAAGAACCGATACTTACAGACGAAATTTTCCCTGAGAATGTGGAGATGAACGTTTCTTACAATCCTGGACCTTCTGGCAGTAAGAGACGGAAACTCTCATAACTATAGTGATTTTTATGTTATGCTCGAAATTTTGAATATTTTGCGTGACAGATAGAAGGTTACAAATTCGACATCATGCGTAAATGCAATTTTAATTTGTTTCCCTGGATTTGCAACACTTTTGCATTAATTTTGTAACACAAAATTTGTCATTAATAAGTTGCAACAATTTGCGTAACTAGTAGAGGGTTGCAAATTTATATTCGGATAGGGGAAGACATTTGAAGCACTCCGTAAAATTTGCAAAACTTTTGCAATTTTTTCACGCTTGTAAAAAGTGCAAAATAATAATGTGTTGCTAATTTTTCAAGGTTGCGGACCTTGTCCGAGGTTGCAAACTTAACAAATTGTGACGAAAAATAATCTCAACGTTTGCAACCAATTTGCAAAACTTTTGCAATTTTTTTGGCAAAATTATGACCAAATAAACAATTGTTCCATCATTGGTTTAAAAAAAAATATGTTGCGTGTATCATAGAAGGTTGCAAATTGGTACAGCTGTTCGGGGCAGTTGTAAAAGTTATTCTATCGGTTTGCAGGACTTTTGCAATTTTTTTCACAAAGTTATAATAAATTAACGTTTTTTGCAATGTTTAGCATGTTCCGGACCTCGGAGATGGTTGCAAAATGAGATTTATTGTTATTTCAACTCACCCAATATTCTATCAAAATTTGAAAACTTTTGTAATTAAAGTGAATTGATTGTCTTTAATGACTGGCCTAAAAATGGGAAGGGATATTTTATTATCATCTGTATTATCATCGCATTAATATTTTATTATCATCTGAAGAGACGCGCGAGCCAAGTCGGTAACGTATGTACACGATTCTCGCGGCTGGCGTTAGCTATAGCTACAGCTCGAGCCGCTCGGGGAAGAAAGAGACGGAGATATATATGTCTGCGCTCTTCTAGCCGCCCGAACCCGGCCGAGCGCTCCCCTCCACACGTGCTGGCAGCGGGCAGAGGCTCGAAATTGGCATCTCTGGCTCTCGCTTCGAGTTTAAGAGGGAAAGCGCGTGTTGTTCTACAAGACGCTGCAAATATGCAGTACGCGGAGTTAAAGTCTAAGTTGGAGTTACGTTTTGGGGAAGGACATCTGTTTCAAAATTATTATACACAATTTACCAATCGGAAACAGAAGTTTGGGGAGGATTTGGCTACGCTTGGCTCCGAACTTGAAAGACTTTCGCGTCTCGCTTACCCAGAGTGTTCCTACGAGGTTCGGGAAAAAATCGCGTGTGCGCAATTTATCTCCGCGATTACGGACAATTTCATTAGACGAACTCTTCAGCTAGAAGGGATTACCTCGCTGAGGTTGGCCGTAGAGAAGGCAAAGGCCGTTAAAATTATACAGGGAGGGAATTTTGAAAGAAGGAGTGATTTCGAAAAGCGTTTTGAGAAAGGGAAGGATAGGGGCGAGAAGAGTAATGAAAAGAGAGATGGAGATGAAAAAGTCGAAGAAAGGGGAAAGAAAGGTTATGGTTATGGACGAAGAGACTGGGATAGAGCAAAAGAGTGTTGGAATTGTGGAAAGGAGGGACATTTCCGGTTCGATTGTCCTGGGAATAATGGAGAAGAGAAAGAGGAAAAGGAAGAGAAGGGAAGAAAGTGGTGTTTAAAAAAAAAACTTTTTTTTTGTGTGTTCGAGTTTCTGCGTATATGTTTGTTCTTTTACAGAAAAAAGTTTGTCGGTGATTTTTGAGAAAAAGAGACACACTGAGCAGAGCTTCCGCGGCGTCGTCTCCAACAACGATAGCCGAAGACTTCATTAAGAAGACCGCCTGCCCACGGTTTTTGACCCGTGGTTTTTCCGTGGACCGTAGGGCGAATGCCGGGCGGGTCCTGGGGAGCCCTGCGGGGCGCAGGGTCCACGGGAAGTTCCCCCCCCCCCTTGTCCGAAGATTTTCGAGTGGA
Source organism: Temnothorax rugatulus (assembly GCA_035220575.1). NCBI lineage: Eukaryota > Metazoa > Arthropoda > Insecta > Hymenoptera > Formicidae > Temnothorax > Temnothorax rugatulus. The sequence goes on along the minus strand of JASTWL010000413.1, from coordinate 39,059 downwards.
GCGGCGAACTGAGGAGGAGAAAGACGTCTTCAGCGGAGGAAGAAGGATCTTCTTCGTCGGTGGATTCCTGCGAGGGAGAGGGTTGGGGGGTTACCCTGGAGTCGGCTGGGGGGAGCTTGGGGCCCCGTGGGACGGTGCCCGAGAAAACCTGCAGCAACAGCTCAGGTAGGGGCAGGAACTCCCTCGTGGTGGAACGCCTTGGCGTGGCGAGGGGGCTCCCCGTTCGGATCCGACGGGCTATGACCGGAGACTTCTGTTCCACAGAAGTCACCGCGGTGGCCTGTTGGTGAGGTGCGGGGTCCAAGAGTCCACCCTTCCTGCCGCCGGTCTAAGGACCGGAGGTGCGGGAAGAATGGGAGCCCGTCGACTCCCTCAGGGACTGGCCTTCGGGCCAGTCCCAATCGCCGGAAGGGGTTGGCGGCCCTGACTTCAATCGCCTGGTCGGCCGGGACCGTTAGGGGGGAGTTTCTACTCCTCCCGCCGGCCTAGAGGAAGGAAAACCTCGAGAAAAAACCATGGGGAGGGTCTCGAATCGCTCGACCATTGCACGCCGGTGCTCCGGCCGGTCGGGGGATTCGGACTCGCTGTGGGGGGACAGGCCCCTCTCGTCCATTGCACGCCGGTGCTCCGGCGGGGCGGGAGGGTGTTCTGTAGGGGTCTTTTCGGGGATCCGGGGGAGGGAGGTCCTCACTCCCGAGGCGGGCAGGGATGCCGTCTCGCCGAGGGGGTGGGAAGACCCCGTCTCGTTACCCATTGCACGCCGGTGCTCCGGCAGGAAAGACGGGGTAACCCTCTTCCGAGAATCCCGGTACGTGGTGCCGGGAGGACCGGAGGGGAGGCCCGTGTTGGAAACTCGCACACCAGGGACGTGGAATGGGTGGCTCCTCAGGTGAGTACACCGGGGCACGGTCGGCCGGGAGCGATTCCGGTCGGCCGTGGGGCGCGCCCGGCCCCCCGCATAAAGACCGCAGCGGGGAGCGGGAATGAATGAAAAATGCAGCGTAACAATAAAAACAGGACGAGCTCGAGACGTGGGAAGGTGGAGGGTGACGGGCACAAGGGATCGGACACAGATCCCGAAAGCCAGGGTCGCTCCTCCAGAACTGTCAAACCGACAGCAGGAGGACCCAAGAGCGCTAGACAAAAGCGCTTGTCCAAATCGCAAGACGGCGGAGCTACTCCCAGCGGGAGCGCTCTGCCTGCGAAGGGAGGAGACCGCGAAGACGACGTGTTCATGGTCCCTGCAGAGAGAGGAACGGACGTCGAGAATCTCCTCGACAGAGCGAAACAGGCCGGGCGCAATGCCGACAGGGCCTTGCAGGGACTGGAGCAGGATTCGGACGCCACAATGGTGGGAGTCGAGTCCTTGGACGAAGACGATGACCATAGCGTGTCGGATACGTCGGTGTACGTTAACCCGGCGGACGGCAGGCTGTGGACCAAGGACTCGCCAAAGAAAAGGGGAAGGCCGGTAACCACCAGTGAATGGGAGAAGAAGAAGGTGGTCCTTGCCCGTAAGGAAGTGGAGAAGGAGCAGCGGAGAATCAAGGACCTATCGGATCCGTCCGTTCCCGCTAATCTTTCTATCAATAGAAGGAAGAAGGAAGCGGAGAAACTGGATGAGCTGAGGTTGGCTCCGTCCAGTGATCTCCCAAACCGGATCATAGAGGCCATACGGCAGGTGGATAAGGTGTGTTCCACGGCGAAGAGCCTCAGAGGCCTGGATCGGGGGAATTTGAATGAGGCGGCCGCGACAATCACGGCTGCGATCACTCATATGGTCAATCGCATGGGCGGGGAGGAAGACCGTTATGCCAGGGATGCGGAGATGGAGGATCTCCGGCACCAAGTAGCGGCACTCAGGAGCGACAACGCCAAGATGCATGAGCGCTTGGAAGCGTTGCTATCCGCGACTAGGGACGAACCGATGGCGGTAGAGGAGAGCGGGGGTGCTCCCCGGCCTCCCTCCCCAACATCCACCGGCAGGAAGCCGAGGAGAGGAGCTCGCAAGAATAAGATCAATGTTATAGAGGACTCGTCCGACGACGAGGACGACGATGCCGCAAGGCAGGAGAGAGAAGCTGCCGAAAAAAGAAGGCTGCAAATCCTAGACGACATTGAAAATGAGGGGATGCCACAGGTCAACAGACCTGCGTTAGGAGGAGTCAAGAGGGTATTGGAAGACGCTGTTCCGCCGAAGGGAGCTGCGTCCGAGATGCCGTCGTCGAACCCGGTTTTGGAACTCAAAGCCCGTTTCGACAAGTTGGAGGGAATGTTCATCATGCTGATGAACGAACGGAAAGCAGGTACAAGCACCAAACCCACCAAGGAGGAGGGGAAATCTGCCACTAACAAGGCTCCTTCCGCAAAGAGGAAAACTGGGCCTAAAACTAGTGGCAGTAACAAGCCGAGCCAACCGGCTGCGGTCAAGGGCAAATCTCAGCAGAAACCCTCGTTCGCTGAGATGGCCAAGAAGACCAATACCGGTAAAAGCGGCAAGACACAAGGTGGGACGAGGGCTGACGCTGCAGCCGTTGGCAAACAGATCAGCAAGCCGATTCCCAAAGCCACTCTCCCGTCACAACGGGCGGCCGAGACAAGCGAGGCCTGGACCACCGTGACGAGGAGGAGAGGGGCTGCGGGAAAACGGACGGCCGCTGATAACAGCAAGGCCAAAAACGGAGGTCCTTCTCCGAAGGGAGCATCGGCCGCGGCCAAGCCCGCACTGGCCAAGTCGGCAGCTAAGCCGAAAGTGGCTGCGGCCCCAAGTTCGAGCAGGGCGGTCAAGCGAAAGGTGCCAAGCAGCGCCGCAGTGACCATTACTTCAGCGGAGGGTAATTACGAAGAACTCCTCCGCGAAGCTCGGGCGAAGATCAACCCTGCGGAGATAAGGTTCACCACGGGTTTCAAGCCCAAGAGGGCCCAGACAGGGGCCCTTATTATTGAGATACCCGGCAAGGAGAACGCCCAGAAGGCAGATATATTGGCGCAACAACTGGCCGCGCTTTTCGCCGACCGTCCCAGCGTCAAGATATCGAGGCCCTCGAAGACTGGCGAGTTTCGACTACTTGACTTGGAGGATTCGACTACGGAGGGCGACATTGCCGTGGCCATCGCTGCCAGAGGGAGCTGTCTGCCCAATCAAGTACAGGTGGGACAGCTGCACAGGGGGCCCAACGGGCTAAACACCGCTTGGGTGAGATGCCCCCTGTCAGCGGTCATCGCTATCGACAAGGCGGGAGGAAAAATTCAGATCGGGTGGTTCATGGCACGCGTTCAGACACTGGAGGCCAGACCCCTCCAGTGCTTCAGGTGCCTGGAGAGGGGGCACGTGCGCGCCCAGTGTACCAATCCGATCGACCGCAGTTCCCGATGCTATAGGTGTGGAGGAAACGACCACCTGGCTCGAGACTGCGGCGAAGTTCCCAAGTGTCCGGTGTGCTCGGACCTTGGGAAGCCATCGGGACACCGTGCTGGAGGAAGAGCATGCGCCTCGGCCAAGAAGAGGACAAGGCCCAGGCGAGCGATGGGTGCATCCACGCAGGCGTCCCAGAAGAGCAGGAACGTTGGGAGAATGGAGGTCGACGAGACCCCGGAGTCCAACCGCCTGCGACCCAGAGTTTCTAGCGTGGAGAGGGTGAACCTGGTAATTCCCGGGTATGGGCGGGCAACCAAGAGGTCTGCCCCGCGGGCCGACGGAGAAGCGGCTGACCCAACAGCTGGGAGCATTGGGGACACAAAGAGCAGGCCGAAGCTCCAGAGGAAGATCCGCAGGAACAAGGATCAGGGCCAAGCGACGAAAGAGCGAGCGAACACAGTGCCATCTCTGGCCCATGCCCAGGAACTCATACCCCCGCTAGCACAGGGTGGTAACGAGATGACGGGAGAGCATCAGGTGCCTGCACAGGAGACCCCACTGTCGGCACAAGCTCTGGTAAACACATCTCCCACAGGAGGTCAGGCAATGGTGGAGTCACCGGCACTGGTGCTGCCTTCTACGGCACAAGGAGAAGAGAAGGGGGAGGAGGCCTTCGTAGAAGTAGAGCTTTAAAATGTCTCTACACAAAATACTTCAGGCCAACCTCAACCACGCCCGCGCTTCCCAAGATGTGTTCCTGCACACTATGGCGGAGCGCGGGTGTGGACTAGGGGTGGCCGCCGAGCCGTACTGGATCCCGCCGAACCACGCCTTGTGGGCGGGCAGCAACTGCGGTTCGGTGGCCATCACTTGGAGGCAAACCGCGGAGCCCGTCGCCTGCTCTCGCGTTGAAGCAGGTGACGGGTACGTAGCGGTAAAATGGGGCCGTGTCATCGTCGGGGGGGTGTACATATCACCCAACCGGGACATGGCCCACTTTGAGAGGGTCCTGAGGGATCTTGGATCCTGTTTGAGAAGGATCCTGCTGACCGGGCAACAAGTCCTCGTGGCCGGGGATTTCAACGCCAAATCGGTGTTGTGGGGCTCCCCGGCCACGAATGCCCGAGGCAGGATCCTTGAGGATTGGGCGGCGGGCTTGGGTCTCGTACTACTAAACACGGGCAAGACCCAGACGTGCGTGCGACAACAGGGTGGGTCTATTATAGACCTCACCTGGGCCAGCCCGCTCGTCGCCCGCGGAGTACGGGGATGGAGGGTGGCCGAGGAGGTGGAGTCCCTATCGGACCACCTCTTTATAGAGATGGCTCTCCTGGTCACCCTCCTTGAGACTCGAGCCCGCCGCAAGGAAGCCAAAAAGCGCTTCCCCAGGTGGGCGCTCAGAAGAATGGACGAGGACCTCTTGAGAGCCTCGATCCATATATCGTTCTGGGCGGAGGACGCCCTATTAGCGTCCGAGGACGTGGATGTGGCTGCTGAAAGGTTGGGCGAGGTTATGACGGCGGCGTGCGATGCCTCGCTCAGGGCCACATCCACGCAAAGCAGCATACTGGTGGACGGAGGAGATCGCAGAGCTACGGCGCTCCTCCGTCCAAGCCAGGCGACGCTGGCTGAGAGCCAGAAGGCTGCAGCGTGTGCAGCCGCGTCGCATGGAAGAGGAGGGAGTAGCGTACCGCTCCGCCAAGCGGGCCTACTCCCTGGCCATCAAGCGGGCCAAGGACCAGGCGTGGCGCGAGCTGCTGGAGGACATCGACAGGGACCCGTGGGGGCGCCCCTACAAAATGGTCCTCAACAAGTTGAGGACCTGGGCGCCCCCAGCCGCGGAGGCCATGGACCCCGAGCTCTTGGAAGAGGTGGTTAACACCCTCTTCCCAGATGACCCTGGGGAGAGGGCGGGAGACGGTCCCGTTCCACCGGGAGCGGAATGGGACGACGAGCTCGGGGTCTCCATGGATGAGCTAAGGAGAGCCGCCAAGAGGTTAAAGGCGGGCAAGGCTCCGGGCCCCGATGGGATCCCGGGCAGAGCCTGGTCCTTGGCCACGGGGGAGCTGGCCGAGCACTTGTGTAAATTGTTTACCAAGTGTCTGCGATATGGCCGGTTCCCCCACGCTTGTAAGATGGCGAGGTTGGTCCTCCTTCCCAAACCGCGAAAACCCGCCGACCAGCTGTCGGGGTATAGACCGATTTGCCTGTTGGACGAGGTCGGCAAGCTCTACGAGAGAGTAATTGCCGACCGTATCGTCCAACACTTGTCCCGGAGAGGTCCTGACTTGAGTCAGGACCAATACGGCTTTCGAGAGGGCAGGTCGACAGTCGATGCCGTCCTGCGCATCATGGCCCTCTCGAGAGCCGCAACGGAGGCCGGCAGGGTGTTGCTGGGTGTCGGGTTTGACATCGCAAACGCTTTCAACACCCTGCCGTGGCCGGTGATAAAGGGGGCGTTGATCTACCACAACGTTCCCCCTTATCTAATAGCGGCCATTTTTTATTATCTCCGGGACCGGCGGTTGGTCTATACCGACCAAGACGGAAACATCATGGTGAAACTGGTCGTACGGGGGGTTCCGCAGGGGTCGGTGTTGGGGCCGCTCCTGTGGAACCTGGGGTATGACTCCGTTCTCCGGGTCGCCCTCCTCCCAGGTTGTTGGCTCAACGTGTTTGCCGACGACACGTTCCTGGGAGTCGAGGGCGACAATTGGGAGGAGGCAACCGCAAAGGCACAGGTCGCAGTGAGGGCAGTGGTAGCCGCGATGAAAGCAGTGGGCCTGAGGGTGGCTCCCCAAAAGACGCAAGCCGTCTTTTTCTACGACAAGTCTAAGGGGAGACCACCCGTGGCCCACATCGAGGTGGAAGGCACCCGTGTCCCCGTGGGGACCCACATAAAAGTGTTGGGCCTCTGGTTGGACGGCACCTGGACTTTCGGCGAGCACTTTGCTCGCCTGGTCCCCAAGGCTAAGGCCGCGGCCAATGGTCTGGCCAGGCTGATGCCAAACTTGGGTGAGGCGAGCGAACGTGCTCGCCGACTATATGCCGCGACCGTGCATGCCGTGGCACTCTACGGCGCACCGGTCTGGGCGTCTGCAGCGGACGGGTCCAGCCGCATTAAGATGCGGCTGCGACAAATGCAACGCCCGTTGGCCCAAAGAGTGTCACGTGCATATTGCACGGTCTCTCATGCGGCGGCGACGGTCCTGGCGGGCCTTCCCCCCATAGAACTCGCAGCTCGGCAGTGCGCGGAGGTACATCGCCGCACGAGGGAGCTGCGAGCAGGGGGAGGCCAGATAATACCCCAGGCCCGTCGTCTAATAAGAGTCCAGGAAAAGGCGGCCCTCGTACGAAAATGGCAAGAATATCTCGCCAATTGCGAGTTTGGCCAGAGGACCGTCGATGCCGTCCGACCCTGTCTGGCAGAGTGGCTGGACAGTCGGGGACACGGGTTGTCCTATCATGCTGTGCAGGTGCTCACCGGACATGGGTGTTTCGGTGTGTACCTGCACAAAATTGGCAAGGAGGCTACCACAAAGTGCCATCACTGCGACGAGGAGAGGGACACGGCGCAGCACACGCTGGAATTCTGTCCAGCGTGGGCTGAGCAGCGTCGTGTCCTAATAGAGGCCATAGGCCAAAATCTCTCCCTACCGGCAATTGTGGCGGCAGGTGTCGGGAGGGAGGAGAAATGGAAGGCGTTCGTTTCCTTCTGCGGCAGCGTAATGTCGCAGAAGGAAGCGAGCGAGAGGATTAAAAGGGGGGAGGTGCGCCCCCCTTCGACTCGCAGGAGGGAAGAGGAGGAGGAGGAGTGGGCACCGAGGCGACCACTGAGAGTGTCGCCGCCGCCAGAAGAGTGGCGGCGGCGGCTGCGGCCTCGAAATGATGTCCTCCAAAGAGGAGGCGGAGAGGATCTGACGGGGGGAGATTGATCCTCCCCCGGCGGACCCCTCACAATGGGGTGCGGGGCGCGCGGGTCTCCTAAGGCCTGTTTGTTCCCCCGTCCCTACTAACCGGTTAACTCGGGGCGCGCGGGCCTTTAAAGGCCTGTTTGTTCCCCCGAATCAGAAAGAGTATTGTGAGCGGGTGGACGCTTTGTTGTCCAACCCGACTCGACCTTCGAACTCTGTTCGCGGGTCTGCGCCAAATTAAATGGCGCGAGTGGTGCGGTGCCTCCGAGTTGCCCTTCCCGACGGGGGGGTTAGCTCGGAGGATAGGAGGTCCGGCGTCCCGGCGGGGTGACGGGGCGTCGGACATACCTCCCATCAAAACACCGGGAGGAGCGGCGGGGTGGGTGGTGTCCACACCTCGCCGCACTTAGATCAATCAGGGCCCCTGTGGCCAGAGCCCAAAAGGCTCACAGGAGGCGGCCCATTCAGGGCCAGGCGCTGGGAGGCGCGCCGGACGCAGTATTAACAAGTTCCCGGGCGCCTCCCCATAAACGCCGAGTAGGACACCCATGGGGTTTTAGTGGGTAAGAGTCCCACACTCCCCTCGTTTCTCCCCCCGGAGGGCGAGGGGGTCTTCCCCCTCAACCACCAGAGGGGGCTGCCGGGTCACATACCTGGCCCAGGTCAGGGAGCCCGGCAGGAGAAGATTTCCCCATGTAAAAAAAAAAAGGGGGCAGGAAGCCGTTCTGGGTCCCGGGAGTTTCCTTCCCGGAAAAGTCGATTGGGAGCCTGCCCTGGAGCCCGCAAGGAAGAGGACTAAGTCCTGGACTTCCGGAGTGCAGTTGGGACCGAGAAGAGGACGGCGCCCGGTAACCTGTGGCAGCAGCCCAGGGTAGGGCAGGAGGTCGTCCCGGTACCCTGGAATCGCACGACAGATCGCCCAGTCAGAAAACTTCCGGATTGTCGGGACGACAATCTTGAAGAGGGAGGGCAGTGTTACGCCCGCGCTGAAACGGCCCTTAACTCCGAGCTGAAGCGAGCGGTCGCTCCGCGGAAGCTTCAAGCCGAAGCGCGTCCCTGGACAACGCATAGAATTATTGATTTAATTGCCGCCTGTCAGATTTCCTTTGGACTGAAACTCGAGCGGACGTTTCGGTTCTCGTTTACGATTGTAAACTAACACAATAAACCTTCCTTTCCTTTTGCTATTCTGTGTTCCCTTATTCCGCGGGAAGCGAGTGAGCGCGCGAGCGTGTGCGGGAGTGCAGTGAGAGCGAGCGGAAGCTGTCGGAGCGCAACAATATATAAGTATGGTTATATATTTAATAACACAAAATAAAATTTTCATTCGAGAAAATATTGCACAAAGGTAGTTACTGCACATGCACGCAAAAGGAAAAAATCAGCTAGATGAATATGACTACGTGAAATAAAACAATAATAAATAAATTGTATGCAAAGTAATTAATGAGTGACTACGTTAGACAATAATAATTATATATAAATTACAAAAGAAATCTTAAGTGCCATCAGACGAAGTAGATTGTTGTGCATATAAATTTTCCGGGTTATGTAATTCGAAATGTTCAGAATTGGGTTCAAAATTTACACAATTAGTATTTTCTGTTTGAAAACTTGATCGAACAATGGAAATTGCGGAAATAGTTTCATTGGATAATTTATTTCTCTTTTTAGTTTTTACATCTGTTACTACAGAAAATATCCGTTCCGTTTCGGCATTTGAATGTGGAAATGTTAAAACTGTTTCTACTAAAAATTGTAAATTTGAAAATACTTTTTGGCCATTACCGTCTTTGCATTCAAATATTTTTTTCCACATTTCATCGATTTCTAAAGAAACCAATTCTTTTTTCTGTAAATTGTTAAAATATGTTGGTAAAGTTACCCATTCGACTGCTAATTTTGTTATATCTATTTCTTCTAATTTTAAGTGCTCAACAATATTACTTAAATCGGTAATTTTAAATCTACCTACATCAAAAAGAGCTATTTCGGGATCCAAAAAAGTTAATTGTTCAAAAAAATAATCTTTGTAAGGCAGACGTTATATCTATTTCTTCTAATTTTAAGTGCTCAACAATATTACTTAAATCGGTAATTTTAAATCTACCTACATCAAAAAGAGCTATTTCGGGATCCAAAAAAGTTAATTGTTCAAAAAAATAATCTTTGTAAGGCAGACGTTTTATCATTTCGCGGATTGCTGTTTTATAAAACTCTAAGCATTTAAATCTAATTTCCCGAGCGCATTCTAAAGATAACGTTGCTAAATGTTTTTCACATTCAGGTCCAACATGTATTTGATCTAAATGTCGAATGTTATTTTCATCGTCTACGTTTATAGTAGCGATTTCTGTCAAAGCCTCGGGGATCATAAAATTTGTCGCAATTTGCCGAATTATTCTCTAACTATTTTCAAATAATTTGTGAATTAAAATTTTGTGCGATTGAAAAATAATATATTGAAACTATTAAAAAAATGTAAGAAATATTTCAAAAATAATAAATAAGCTTTAACGGAATCATCATTTAAATGTGTTAAAATATTTTCTGCAGATTTCAAATTATCTTCAAATATTTCTAGATTAAAATAATTTTTTAAAACGATCCAATTATCAAGCAATCTAACAACGCATTTGTGTAAAACAAGCCATCGCGTATTTGATAATTTAAGAATTTTATTTTTCTGTACGTTAAAAAACTCTTGAAATTCAGCTAATTTTGCGGATCTCTTTGCACTACCTGAAACGTAAGTGGCAACTTCTCGAATTAAATTTTCACAGTCCTGTGGTAATTTTCCGCAAGCTTTACTAGCTATTATCGCGGATGAATGGCAGATGCAATTTAACAAAACTACATGTGGAACTTGTAACTGTAAGCGAGAAAAAAAAAGAATTATTGCATCCAGTCATCACTGATGCATTGTCGCTTACCATTCCAACAATATTTGTTATCGGAATTTTTTTGCTTTCTAAAAGTGTTTTAAAAGACGCGAAAATTTTACTTGCTGAACAATCTCTGGCATCTAAACATACTAAATCTAATAACTGAATTCTAACTTTCTTATTTAAAGGCGAAACAAATTGTACAAGAATACACAAAATCTTTTTATCACAAATGTCTGTGTTCTCATCGATTAAAATAGAAAATTTTTGTTTTCGCAAAATATTAACAAGTTTTCCCGTTTCATATTTAACAATTACGTTTTTAACAATATTAGTGCACTTACGTCGGGTCATTGAAAGAGCTTGCGCAATTTTAGAATCTATAAAAACTGATTTTAACAAAGGACTCAAATGATCTGCAGTATAAAATGCGACATTATGTTCTGCATAAAATGCAGCTAACTTTATTTCCGCGCGTTTGACTTGATTTTTATGTGAAAAAGTACTTTTATTATCATCAAGTCTTTAATTTTGACATGTCGATCGTGATATATGTTTGGACCTTTGTGAGTGTCGCACTAAATCTATTTTGCAACATCTGATGGCAGTATTACAAAAAGTACACAAAGCTTTATCCTCTGTAGGATGGGGAGTCAACCATCCTTTAAAACAATCTTCATCTAGCCAAGAATTTTGAAAACTTCTAATTTTTTTAGTGGCTCCTGATTTCTTTAAATCCATTTTTTTAAAAGTACTTTAATAATAATTAATATTAATATAAAAAATAAAAAAAAATTTTAATAAATTATATAATATTATATATAGTAATTCAATAAATTATATATAATAATAACTTTAAAGTTAATAATAATGAATAATTATACAAAATATTATTCAAGCCTATAGCAAATTAATACAGTATTGAAAACAATTAAAAGAATAATTGGAAGAGAACAATTATCTTCCAAAAAAAGAGGGACAGAATTACGTTTTCAGATATACATAATATTAAATACTAACCAAAAAATACTGACCAAGAAACAAAGCTAACAAATATTACATACATTGAACATTTACATCTTAAATCTGTAATAAATAGTCTTCTAGTTGTTTTCAATAATATATTAATTTTCTCATTATAATATACCTACTTACCTACTTACCTAACTCTAACCTATGCCACTTGAGGGGATCCCGCCAAATACTGCTACGCCGCCATGCCATGCAATCATGACCATCAGCATGTACGTTCCTGCACTCTCCGGTGCTACGTCACGCTAGGTCGCGCATGCGCGAGAAAAAGCGGCCCGAGGAACAACACTGCCCCCACTCCGCGACTCTTTCTTCGAGAACGTTCGCAACCGCGTAATTGATCACGCGATCCCTACGTGCTGACGTTCTAGAAGTTTCCCCATGGAAATTTCCATCCCTATTACGTCGCAGAGACTTGTCTCCCTTGGTGCCGCTGCACCAGGTTTCGTCGGCTAGCCGATTTTGTTCGCCGCCGACCTATGCGCACCTCCTCGGGGAGTATCCTAATCATGTTCCCGGACGAATTCCCCGTGGAAGATGTCCGAGTATACTTTATGCCGTCGGCCGTTGACGCCGACCTTGTGGGTTTGATTCTAGGAACCTGGTAGACATATTTTCGCATCTTAGTAGGTAAACTATGGGCGTTCTAACCCAGGAGCTCCGAGAAAGGGTGAGGGGCGAGGGGGGTCCCCCGCCGGCGGGGGGTGAGGGGGGGTGTCCGCGGGGAGAGGGGGAGGGGGGTACCGCGTTTCCGGCGCTGTGGCGGGGAGGGGCGGGTACCGCGTTTCCGGCGCCGCGGGGTGGGGGAGGGGGGTACCGCGTTTCCGGTCGCGCCGCGGGGCGAGGGGAAGGGGGGTACCGCGTTTCCGGTCGCGCCGCGGGGTGAGGGGGCCGCCTTCTCGGGCGCCGCGGGGGAGGGGTGACCGCGTTCGCGTTTTCGCCGCGCTGCGGAGAGGGGTCCGCGTGCAATGGCCGCGTCGGTCCGCGTGACGTCACACGGCGCGCTCCCGCTCGCGTAATCTCTCCCCCGATATCTCTTCACCGTTCGCGCGGTCCCTCTCGCTCCCACCCATTAGATTATTTTTAAATATTATTTTAAGTGATTTATTTATTGGAAATAAGAGGAAGAATATTTATTAATTTATATGAGACAGATGCGAAAACGTTTAATGATCGCGCGACGAGTGCGGCACGTGCATTCTTATCGAGAGTTACCGCTCTGTAATTCTAAACCGCTGACGGTTGACAAGGGAACGGTAGGCAGAAGGAAAGATAAACAATTTTATAGATACAGTGATATGCATTTTAATATACATTTATTTCTCATGTAGCGCATTATACACAATAGTATCTAAAGCGTAGATCAACAGTTCACAATCTATTAGCGAATTTTTATCGTAAAAATCACGCAAGATTCTAACTGCATTACATTTACTCCTCCTCGTCCTCCTCCTCGTCCTCGTCGTCCTCGTTCTCCTCCTCGTCCTCCTCCTCCTCCTCCAAAATACTAGGCGTGTAGCGAGGCTCAGAATTATGAGAAGATATACTGTAGAAGAAAAAAGAATTAAGTATGGAAAAGTATATGAAAAAAATGTAATTGAAAACTTACTGTTTCTCGCACGTATCATCCTGAATCGGAACGTAATAATTCGCACCGTGAGTGTTCATCGTATCTGGAGGCTGTTTGCAGAGCGACGTACTCGAACCGTATCAAACTCTCGACTGCGCGCTAGAATCCTCGTAGACGATTTATACGTACACAAAATTGCAAATCTTGCAAATAGCGTCAATGTACGGCTGCTGCAGGGTGACCACCACCACAATCCACATATATGTTAAATGTGATATCTTTGTCAAGAACATTCGTGATGAGATCACCTCATCGGGCAATAGCATCAAATATGATTTTTGTTTTCAAGAACATGTCGCGACGTGTCTCGCGATGATTTCATCGAACACGTGCAAAACTGCAAATTTTGCATTTTTTCTGATCGATGTACGGTTGCTGCAATGATACAGATCAAATTACCGAAAGTCAATGGCACGTTATTGTTTTCAAGAACATACGTGTCTCACGATGATTTCATCGCACACGTGCAAAACTGCAAATGTTGCAAATATCGCCGATGTGCAGCTGCTGCAGTTATACAGATCAACTGCTGTCGAACCGCTATCAAACATCTTTAAAACAACTAAAACATCTTTAAAAACAGCTATCAAACAACTAAAACATCTTTAAAAACAGCTATCAAACAAGTAAAACATCTTTTAAACATCTTTAAAACATCTTTAAAAACAGCTATCAAACAACTAAAACATCATTAAAACATCTTTTAAACATCTTTAAAAACAGTTATTAAACTAAAACATATTTAAAAACAACTAAAACATCTATATTATACTACAAACTATGTGGGAAAAAGGAAATAAAAACATTTATACACATACATATATAGTTTATTTAAAAAAATCGCTACTGTTCTGGTGTCGCGACCACCAGTTACATATTTTTAATACATTTTGTAATGCGCAATTCTTAACATGTTTTTCGCATCGTATAGTATGGGAGCGTCCCGTTTGACCACGTTAACATTGACCACGGTCCCGATTGACCACGTTGATATTGACCACGTTGCAATTGACCACGTTGCGATTGACCACGTTGTGATTGACCACAGTCCCGATTGACCACCGTCCCGATTGACCACGGTCCCGATTGACCACCGTCCCGATTGACCACGGTCCCTATTGATCACCGTCCCGATTGACCACGGTCCCGATTGACCACCATCACAACTGACCACGGTCCCGATTGACCACGGTCTCGATTGACCACGGTCCCGATTGACCACCGTCCCGATTGACCACGGTCCCGATTGACCACCGTTCCGATTGATCACGGTCCCGATTGACCACGTTGAAATTGACCACGTTGCGATTGACCACGTTGCGATTGACCACGTTGTGATTGACCACGGTCCCGATTGACCACCGTCCCGATTGACCACGGTTCCGATTGACCACCGTCCTGATTGACCACGGTCCCTATTGACCACCGTCCCGATTGACCACGGTCTCGATTGACCACGGTCCCGATTGACCACCGTCCCGATTGACCACGTTAAAATTGACCACGTTGCGATTGACCACGTTGATATTAACCATGTTGTGATAGACCACGGTTTCGATTGACCACGGTCCCGATTGACCACGATCTCGAATAATTTATAAAGTGAGGCTCACGTGCATGGGGGGGGTGCAGGGGGGGGCGAAGCCCCCCCCGCTCACGCATAAAGCGAAATACATCTCCTACCCGGGCACGCCGAAGGCGTGTCCATGGGGGGGTGCGGGGGGGGCGAAGCCCCCCCTGCCCACCCGTCAACCCAACCCACCCGCCCAGTGCACAGGGGGGGTGCAGGGGGGGGCGGGAGCCCCCCCCGCCCACACTTCTAGGTTTACTCACACAATGGGGGGGTGCAGGGGGGGCGAAGCCCCCCCGCCCACACATGCTCTGGGAAAGATGTTTTGATGCACTTTATGATGTCGGCCGTTGACGCCGACCTTACAGGGCTGGCTCTAGGAACCTGGTAGACGTGATTCCGGGTCTTGTTCTCAGGGAAGGTGTCTACGTACTAATTTCGCTTCCCCGAATAGTGGGTTTGACGCCGACCCCATTTCAGCGTGTACTAGGTGTCTGTCAACGCGTACATTATACTTCGTCTTGAAGAAGACGTCTGCGTGCCGAATTCTCCTATCGTCGACGCTACATTGACGCCGACCTGACTACAGTGTTTACTAGGTGTCAGATAACCAATTGAGCCGATTTCTCCTCGTGGAAGACGTCGGGATTTCGTTTTCCTTAACGCGTACTCGGATTCTGATATATTATATAGGATCAATGGAGACCGTGGTCAATCGGGAACGTGGTCAATCGGAACGATGGTCAATCGGGACCGTGGTCAATCGAGACCGTGGTCAATCGGGACCGTGGTCAATTGGGACGGTGGTCAATCGGGACCGTGGTCAATCGGGACGGTGGTCAATCGGGATGGTGGTCAATCGGGACCGTGGTCAATCGGGACCGTGGTCAATCGGGACCGTGGTCAATCACAACGTGGTCAATATCAACGTGGTCAATCGCAACGTGGTCAATTTCAACGTGGTCAATCGGGACCGTGGTCAATCGGAACGGTGGTCAATCGGGACCGTGGTCAATCGGGACGGTGGTCAATCGGGACCGTGGTCAATCGAGACCGTGGTCAATCGGGACCGTGGTCAATTGGGACGGTGGTCAATCGGGACCGTGGTCAATCGGGACGGTGGTCAATAGGGACCGTGGTCAATCGAGACCGTGGTCAATCGGGACGGTGGTCAATCGGGACCGTGGTCAATCGGGACCGTGGTCAATCACAACGTGGTCAATATCAACGTGGTCAATCGCAACGTGGTCAATTTCAACGTGGTCAATCGGGACCGTGGTCAATATTAATGTGGTCAAACGGGTGCCACTCTATAGTATTAGTAACATCTAGATTATTTAGAGATTCGATATCTTCGTAATCTGCGTCCAAAGTCTCAATGTTTAGGTTTCTTCTCGCTTTATTCTCAAGCAGATCCACCAGCCATTCTCGTTTCTGGCATCCCTTGACGTACACAAGAGTCGACGTCTCGTCGCCTTCTCCAAGTACGGCCGATGTAATTAGATGTTCCGCCATGCTGTACGGCACGTTTCCGTCCTCCCATCGTAGTCCATGGTGATTGCGAATCAACCAGGAAGCGCATGACTTGTCGGATTTTGTGAGGAGACTCCACGGCATGGGGAGTGTAAATATGTAATGCGCCAAAACGGGCCCGTTTCTCAGAACCGCCACCTCCTTTACGACAAATTTCATCCCGACGATAAATCCTTGCAGATCGACAAACGTTGGTACGATCATGACGAAACGGCGGAGCAATCTGTATCTTATCGCGATACATCTATGCCTCTTATATCGCAATATCTGCTGATATTGCGATATAAGAGGCATAGATGTATCGCGATAAGATACAGATTGCTCCGCCGTTTGCAATTTACATGATTTTGCGCACAACGTTCGACAACGGACAGTATTCGATTAGGCGATCATGCAAGATGAGACAATAGGCGGTAGTATTTGTCGGTACATTCTCTTTGCAGTCAAATTCTATTCGCACATCCACGGTGGCGCTCTTGACAGATTCGTTTTGTCGCGAGCAATCGATGACAACAAAAGGTCCTTCTGCCCTTCAGGAATGTATACACGCTGCAAAGCGTATTACTGTCATCATATCCGTAATAAGTTTTACGAAAACGCGCGTACATATCGAAAAGGACGGCGTATCGATTTTTGCCAAAATCCAGATTCATGTGTTACGTGCGAGCAAAATTCAATTCAATCTTTAAATAGCTAGGAATGTATTGATTATTGATTAATTATCCGATTTCTGATGGGGAAACGACTCTCAGGCCGCGGTTCGCAGGGCATAGAATTACACCTAGTGATAAGACCTTCCTCCTCCTTTAAGACAAAGAAGTGGTGAGAAGCTCGCGCGGGGGGTTCTTGCCACTTGAGTATAAATAAGCGCGAAAAATTGTCTTACAGTTTAGTTTAGTCAGAGTCAGTTGTTGGGAGTCAGTAGTTTGTTGTCAATCAGTCAATCATTTTCTTGCGACAGTCTTTACTTGAGCTAATTAAATTCTGACTTCAGCAAATCTTAAGACAGATCTTAATAATAATTTAAATCATATCAGATAAACCAGATCTTAAATAACTGTAGTAAGAAAATTCTTCCCCAAATAAAGGTAATTTTAATTTTAATTCTTGAAACCAATTTTTCTATAAAATCCTTTAATTCCATAATTCTTAACTGTCGCTGCCAAACAGCGTGGCAACAGAAATTTCCTGAATCTTGTCGCTGCCAATCAGTGTGGCAACAGGAATTCTCCTCTCCTTAACTGTCGCTGCCGAAGAGTGGCAACAGGATTTCCTTTAATCTATATTCATGCCCAGAAAAGGGGGCAAAAGGTCCCAAGTTAAAAAGATTAAATTTCAGATTAAACAAGCCATTCAATTTAATCAAGATCCTTTTCCATTATTTCTCAAATTAAAGAAATTAGAAACTGAAATTCAAGATAATAAAATTCGCACCCTTTCTCCATATAAATTAATCCCTTTGGATTTTAAGATAGATTTTCCAAATTTTGATTTAATAAACAAATCTGATCCTCGTTATAAAACATATAAAATACGTTTTCTCTTCGGACTGGATTAATCGCACAACCTGGTCCAAATCCCGGATAAATTACTTAAATGTTTTGACCCAAAAACGGACGAATAAACTTAATTTTGACAGAACGTGACACATGTCATCATACGGATAACATTCGGAGTTTAGATAAAGTTTCACGTTGGTCAAGTTACAGTCATCGAATACGCTAACATTTCGCGACATGATATTCTTGCGGCCGGTTTGCAGCGCAAAGATAACGTACTGCGGCTTCTCCAGCTGAGTCGCCGTTTTGACGGCCCACGAATGCTTGGTCGTGCTCTGCAACATGGGCCACTCATACAGATCCCACGAACGGAAACTAACACTAAGATATCGCCCGCTTTCCAAGGCCCGTAGCATGGATAGCTTATTGACCTCGTTTAATGTAACGTGAGGCATTCGCCACTGTACTTTAAACAATTCAATTTCCGGCTTCGTCGCCGGATTTCCTACAATGCAATTGTTATCGCTACGCGCTCGTATTAAAATTATTTCTTGACGACCGTCAACAATCACGCGTTTGTAATCCTCGCAAAAGACCAGCAACTTCTTGAGCGGTACGTAAAAGCTGAAGTATCCTTCCGATATGCTCGATGTAACGTCCCATCCAGCATTCCGCATGAGTAGAGATTCGTTATACGATAGCGATACGTAGTTCTTGATGGTAATGCTTATTCCAACGTTTCTGTTGCGATCAATCTCCACGCCATTGAGCTCGAATCGAATTTCATCAAACATGAACGCTACGCAATTATTCACAAGCGTTGCCTGAGACTCGTCGTCGTCACTCCTTTTCTTTATCGTCAATCTTCCTTCAACGTAGAGAGAGCTCTCGCACGGCAATGTGTCCAAACGTCGTGTTGGCGTACGGATTGTACGTGTATGTCTCAATCTTGACGATGCTATCGTCAAAGATCGGTTCACCTCCAATGTTTAAGATATTAGCCATTTCGTACGACGAAACCCAATGACTTCAAAAATTCAACGTTCGACGCAGTGAGTTTCGATTCTTCTTTGGCATTCTTCTTTGGCGATCGGATTGTCTCTCTAATTTTCTTTCTCGTCTGTTGCACCTGCTCAGCTTCGTTCAGTACGAGCATCTCACGTTACCGCTGTCGTCTTCGTACGTGCAGTCTAACGGTGATCTCCTCTCCGCGAAAATCAATCAATCGACCGTCCTGATCCACGACGCGAAGCGTCAAGTCCGAAATGCTCCGGACGATGATCGGAAGGTAAATGATCTGTGCCGGCGTTTCCGATATCTTATATCCTGGAGGCACACTCGGTGAAAACTCGTGTATCGTGTGCACGTACTTGTCGTTGCTGTACGCACCCGCGGTCACGTTGCACTTTATGCGAATGATGTTTACGTTGATGATATTTATCGGAACATCCGATTCGTGCCATTGTCGCGACTCCAGCACGCGATTCGTTGAAAATCCCAGCAGCGATCCAATGTTGTTCGGTTTTTTGAAATTTATCCGATAAGCGCACTTAATCTCGCTCTTCATCGTATTGTTATTAGCCCGAATAATAATCAATGGGTGCTCTCCATCTTCGTTTGTCGAGACATTATTGGAGTGGTTCCATAAAAGGGTGCGTTTCAGATACATGTCTATATCACGCAGTTCATACGATCCTTCGGGAATGGTAATCTCCTTGTCGTCGTCGTCATAGTAGAATTTATTGTTCGACGAATTTACATTCGGTATCGTGTGATAGGTTTCAAAATCTGTCAGACCGAGCTCGTAATCGCCATCGCTCAAATCCACGGCGGGAAAGTAGCTTACCGCGAGGATGCTGCTTTTGCCGGTGAGCGTAAATGTCAGTGACATGTTTGAATGAATACTGAGATTAAACAGCGTAACGCCGGTCTTTAAATTGATTGTCAACCGTCTGTAGAAAGCGCAGACACAGTTGTCCGCAATTGCTCTGATCGTATCGCTGATAAGGCGTGCGATTGTACTCTATTACATTGTTCTTCAGATACTGCGCCAATTCTCTCAGTGGTCGAAGATTGCCAAAACTGTCAAAATATATGGCACGATCTCCCCTCTTCGTGTACGCCACCCAGTGAGTACCCGGTCCCTCAGCGTTATCCAAATTCACGATGCCACTCTCGTTTCGACGTACACCGCCGATCGGTAACGAGTCGCGCATGAAAATACCTCTAAAATATGGAATGCGCATACGTTTTGCCAATTGTTGCAGTTGTACGTTGGTAGTTACACCCTTGGGGATTTTTAGCGTCTCTTCGACTTTTTTTTTCTCGAGACCCCCGTCCGCGGTTGTACGAAGCGAGATAAAGTCCGTGACCTTCCATGGCGCGATTGTGACGTTGCATCTCTTCCAGCTGACGCCGCGCGGCTTTGTTATCGTTCACGGCCTTTGCGACTCCCGCCGCTCCGCCGACCAACGATCCGAGAACCCCCAACAACGGAAGGATCGGCAGGATACCGCCGCGTTTCGCTACAGGAAGTATTCGCTTGTCCTTCTTCTTTTTCTTCGTTTTCAAACCCATACCGAGTTTCGTTTTAATCTTCATGGCCGCCCAGACGGCTGTAGCTGCTGCTTTCTCTCCGAGAGTCGAATCTTTGGCGGTGACACGTTTTCGCGCTTTCGCGGCGAGTATATTGTCTGTGTTCAGGATTTTCACCGCGATCGATCACCGCGATCGATACCGCTGCCGCCATCCCTGAGCCGCCCCCTGAACGAGGCGACTTCGCGCCGCCCCCCCCCGCATCGCCCCTGACCGCGCGGTCTCTCGCGGCGCGGTATCGATCCGTTCACGCCAGGATCCCGTGATCCTGCGAAACGCGCTTATTGGCCCTCTCAATTGTCGCGTCACCGAATGCTCCGAGAACGGGCCCGCGAGAGCGCGATCCCATCAGTAGAAGAAAATCGAGCGGTTCAAGCGGTGCTACAGCCGACGTGCACCCGTCTCGTTAATTCAACTCCGGTTCACGCGGTCGAGCCTCGCCGTCGTGTTTCCGTAAAACTCAGCAGTTCGTTCCACGCGGATTTACGCCCCGACGTGCATCCGAACAGAAATTGTTGTGCCATCCGTGCACTCGCGACTCGTGTCTCACAGACACGCAACCGCGCTATTCACGCGCTCGTTCCGCTCTCACTGTGCGGCGACGGACATTAACGCCTCCGGGCGTCAGCAGCTTCACCCTCGCTGCACGCGAGTGGTGACCATCCTCAGCATTGCGTCATCGCGCCTCATAAATTGTGTATAAGAAACGATTGTGCAACCCGAATAAACTACTGTTGTGCATGATCAACTAAAAGCAGTGTCCGCTCATTCTCCGCACTCCGGATCCCTGTCGAGGTCGACTCGGCCTCCTCTTACGCCAATTGGCGAAGCCGGAGTTACGCCCGGCAACCAAATTCGCCAACATAAATTCTGGTCCTTCGAGCCGGATCGGAGTGACACTCAGCCACCATGGCGGATCAACTGCTCGAACGGCAGCTCCAGCGATTGCGAAAAGTCGATCGCGCGCTGGAAAACTTTCGAAAAATCGGCAAAAACAATTTGACTGCGGCGAAGATTCGCAGTCGAATTAGCGACCTGAAGGACTCCTGGGCCAACATCGACGGTGGACACTTCGCCCTCCTGGCCGCTATTCCTGTCGCGGAAAGAGCGAATCACGACTACTTCAAGGAGCAGCAGTACGAGACCTGCGAGGAGAAGTACCAGACAGCGGCGGACTACATGGCGGAGTGCCTGGAGGAGTTGGAGCCGGTCGTGAGTCCGAACAAATCATTCGCGTCATCGACTATGCGCTCAGATCCTTCCGCGTTCGCTCTTTCGCACCTCCCGCGCATAAGTTTACCGAAATTTACGGGGGAGTTTCGCGAGTGGGAAGCGTTTCGAGATCAATTCACCGCGTTAATAATCAACAATCGAGACCTGCTCGACGTCAGTCGTTTGCAATATCTGCATTCGTGCGTGAAAGGCGAGGCCAGCGATGCCATACGCAATCTGGCATTAACGGATGCAAATTTCAAAATCGCGTGGAATTTGTTGCTCGCGCGATACGACAATCGCCGACGGTTGGTGCACGAGCACATACATTCTCTGCATACGCTTCCTCCCGCGACCTCAGATTCCGCCGCCGCTCTCACCGCGTTGCGCGATAAAGCAAGCGTTTCGATTCAGTCTCTAAAAAACCTCGGCCGTGCGGTTGACACATGGGACGACATGTTGGTTTATTTGCTAGTACAAAGGCTTGATAAAGGCACCCGTAAAGCATGGGAATTAAAACTTGGAGATACGTTAGATTATCCCACATACGAGCAACTTGATAATTTCTTAAAGTCGCGCATTCGTGCTCTCGAGAATATTCTCCCGGCTTCGCCTCAAGTCAAGGGCAATAAACAACATTCCTCAGTTCAAGCTCACGCAGCTAATGCCTATACGAACAAGTGTCCCATGTGTCAAAAGACGCATTTCTTGTCCGCTTGTCCGGACTTTCAAAATAAAAGCGTCGCTCAACGACGTGATCTCGCGAAGAAGTTTCATTGTTGTTACAATTGCCTGAGCACACGGCATACTCGCGACGCGTGCTCAAGCAAGAATACATGCCGTCAATGTCAGCAGAAGCACCATACGCTTCTTCACACGACCGATGTGAATAACAATAGCTCGACAACCGAGAACTCACCTTCATCCACGGACGCGAAAACAGATTCAACTGACGAAGTAACGTCACATTTATTGGCTCACACCAGCTTTTCAAAATCGAATATTTTGCTAGCCACTGCCTGGATTAAGGTGAGCAGTCTCAACGGTCGACATACTATAGTTCGTGCGTTATTGGATCAAGGTTCCGTTACAACTTTGATCACCGAACGTTTAGCTCAGCGATTGCGTCTCCCGCGTACGCGCGTCTCCGTCTCTATCACTGGGATCGGCGAGACCGCGGCCACCGCACGCAGCGCAGCTACCGTTTACGTGTCAGCGCGTGACGGCACGGGCCCGAGGCCCTCCGTCTCCGCTCTTGTTCTCAAGTCGCTTACGACTTACATTCCGCACCGGGTGCCGTATATAACCAAGAAGTCGTACATTCGCGAACTCTCGCTAGCCGACAACGATCCGACTAGCGCAGCGCCGATTGACGTCATCATCGGTGCTGACTTGTATGGCGCGATCTTATTACCGGAAGTCCGTAGTCGCGCCCCTCATGAGCCCGTCGCTCAAAACTCTATATTCGGATGGTTCCTGTCCGGCCCGATGCCGGTACCGTCGCAGTCACGGCCGGCTCGCATTCAAACGCACCACTGCACGGTGCTGTCGGAAATCTCCGACCAATTGCGACGCTTCTGGGAGGTCGAAGAACTTCCTCAGCAAACACATCTCTCACCGGAAGAGATTCGATGCGAAGAGCATTTCGTGGCGACGCATTCTCGTGCTTCCAATGGGCAGTATATAGTGCGGTTACCGTTCAGATCGGGGCCCCCTATCAACATAGGCGAATCGAAATCGTCCGCAATCGCGTTGTATTCGCGTCTCGAGTCGCGGTTAAAGTCAAATCCGGATCTCGCAAAAGAATACAACGAATTTCTCGCGGAATACGAGCGTCTCGTCATGGTCAAGGCGCCGCGAGACGACCCTTCCGATGGTCAGGTATATTACATACCGCATCACGCAGTTATACGCGAGCATAGCTCGACAACTCGTTTGCGCGTTGTTTTCAACGCTTCTCATCCGACCTCCAATGGTCTCTCCTTGAATGATCATCTCATGGTTGGCCGCAAGTTGCAACCTGAGTTATCATTCATTATCTTGCGATGGCGGCAATATCGATTTGTCTTCACAGCCGACATCGCCAAGATGTATCGCCAAATTCTTGTCCACCCCTGCGACGTAGAATATCAGCGAATCTTATGGCGACCCACACCGACCTCGCCATTGATAGCCTATCTCTTACTAACCGTCACATACGGTAACGCGAACGCGCCGAATGCCGCCCTCCGTGTGGTCGAACAAGTCGCCAAGGACGAAGGCGCGGAATTCCCGTTAGCTGTTCCGGTTTTGCAGCTGCACACATTCGTCGACGACTGTGTGTTCGGTGCAGACGATATACCTCTCGCGCTTCAAACGCGAGATCAATTAATCTCTCTCTTGAAAAGAGCAGGATTTCATCTTCGCAAATGGGCGAGTAACAATCCTGTATTACTCGAAGGCATCGATCCTCAGGATCATGGCCTTGCTTCAGCCATAACGCTCGAATCTGATGAACGTCTTAAAGTGCTCGGTCTCAAGTGGGATCCCCACAAGGACGTCTTTCAATTCGACGTCACGCTTGTAGAGTCGGTCCCCGACACGAAACGATCAATTCTTTCGACTATCGCTCGAATTTTCGACCCTCTCGGCTGGATGGCTCCCGTGGTCATCACCGCGAAAATTCTCATGCAGCAGCTCTGGCTGCTTCGCTGTGAATGGGACGACGTCATCCCTGACGATCTCCTCCGAAAATGGAGAGATTACTATCTTCAATTGCCTCTATTGAAACAAATCTCGATTCCGCGTTGGACGGGTTACGGATCCGATGCGCTCAGCGCTGAAATTCATGGGTTTGCCGATGCGTCTGCCTCCGCATACGGAGCGGTCATTTATCTACGAGTTACGCACATCGACGGAACAGTCGAAGTCACGATGCTCATGTCAAAATCGAAAGTAGCGCCGCTCAAACCCATGAGTATTCCTCGACTGGAGCTTAGCGCCGCGGTCCTTCTCGCGCGTGCAATCGACGCGATCCGATCTGCTCTCACAATCGCGATTAAATCTTACCACTGTTGGACCGATTCGAAGGTCACGGAAGCCTGGCTATCGCAGCCTCCTTCCCGATGGCCAACATTCGTCGCAAATTGGGTTCACGAGGTACAAACCCTTCTGCCGAACGTCGAGTGGCATCACGTGCCCTCACAACAAAATCCGGCCGATCTCGTGTCGCGAGGCGTGCCCCCGGAAAATCTTATAAATCAACCCTTGTGGTGGACAGGGCCTGACTGGCTCAAACTTTCGTCCGATCAATGGCCATCTGAGCCTCAATCAGATTCGCAGGAAACACCGCCGGAAGAGCGAGTTCGCGCTCCCGTGTACCTCATGCAATCTCGCGATCGATGGGATCTCGGCGAGAGATTCTCGTCGTGGAACAAGCTGGTGCGAGTCACCGCTTACGTCATGCGATTTGTTAGGTGCGCTCGCGAAAGTGGTCGCGTTAAGTCAAATGCGCCGTCGCAGACCGAGCCGGAACCGCTCAGTCCGGACGAAATTAACGTCACGCGCATCTTTTGGCTGAGGAACATTCAACGTCAGCTGTTCCCTGTCGAATACGCTCAGCTAGAGAGCGCACAGCGCATCTCGAAACGCAGTCAATTACTGCCGTTAAACCCGTTTCTCGACGAGCACGGGCTCATTCGCGTTAGCGGTCGCCTCCGCCATTCAACGTTTCCGCACGACAAAAAGCACCCGGTTGTGCTCGCTGCTCATCCGGCAGTTGCCGCGTTAATACGCGATACACATTTACGCGCCTTCCACGCTGGGCCGCAATACACGCTGCATCGGCTGCGTGAAACGTACTGGATATTCCGCGCGCGTCAAACAATCCGCACTATTCTACATCAATGTGTCATATGCGCTCGGGAAAACGCCAAGATCGCGAGCGAGTTGATGGGCGACTTGCCCGCGTGTCGCGTTACGTCGACGTCACGCGCATTCCTACATTGCGGGGTAGATTATGCCGGACCGATACAGGTCAGATCTACACCGGTCGAGGATACAAATCGAGAAAGGCGTATATTGCCGTGTTTGTGTGCATGGCAGTGAAAGCCACGCACCTAGAGTTAGTTAGCGACTGTACGACTTCCGCGTTCGTCGCTGCATTCGATCGGTTTTGTGCGCGTCGCGGCGTTCCCAGTGATATGTACTCGGACAACGCGACAACCTTTCACGGCGCTCATCGCGAAATATCCGCCGCATGGAAGAGAGCCGTACGCGATCCGAACTTTCAGAATCAAACCGCGACTCAAGGCGTTCGTTGGAACTTCATTCCTCCGTCCGCGCCGCATTTCGGCGGACTATGGGAAGCGTGCGTCCGCAGCGTGAAATTTCACATGAAACGCGTCATCGGAGCACACACGCTGACATTCGAGGAGCTGACCACGCTCTTATGTAAAATCGAAGCGTGTCTGAACTCGCGACCGCTCGCTCAGATGTCCGACAATGTAGATGATTATTGTGCAATGACACCGAGTCATTTTCTTATCGGTACCGCTCTTACAAGCGCTCCCGCGCCTTCCTTGCTCGACGAAAAGGAAACGCGTCTCACTCGATGGCAGCTAATTCAACAAATGCGCGATAGCTTTTGGAAGCTGTGGTCAAATGACTATCTGCATACATTGCAGCAACGCCCCAAGTGGCGTGAGGTTCAAAAGCTTGCTCGAGTCGGACGCTTAGTACTTCTGCGAAACTCACTGGCTCCTCCGAACAAGTGGGAGTTGGGCAGAATCATAGAGTGTCACCCTGGCGAGGATGGACTTACACGCGTCGTCACGGTCAGAACGGCCAAATCCACGTACAAACGCGCGATCGTTAAGTTGTCATTTCTCCAGGTTGATGTAAATACCGATCGTAGTGATCCAGAGTGACATTCCGTGATAGCTACGAAGCATTGTGCGCTCGATCGCACCGTATCTATGTATATACTGCAAATAATTCTGTACATTGTAAATTCTAGTTTAAGTTGTTAATTCTTAAGTTTGTTTCAGCACTCGCAGTGCTCCGCATGGCGGGCGGCGCGAGATCCACATTCGCCACGGCGGGCGGCTCCAGTCTTATTGCGAATCGGTATTCGCGGCGGGCGGTATGTTCAGGACTTTCACCGCGATCGATCACCGCGATCGATACCGCTGCCGCCATCCCTGAGCCGCCCCCTGAACGAGGCGACTTCGCGCCGCCCCCCCGCATCACCCCTGACCGCGCGGTCTCTCGCGGCGCGGTATCGATCCGTTCACGCCAGGATCCCGTGATCCTGCGAAACGCGCTTATTGGCCCTCTCAATTGTCGCGTCACCGAATGCTCCGAGAACGGGCCCGCGAGAGCGCGATCCCATCAGTAGAAGAAAATCGAGCGGTTCAAGCGGTGCTACAGCCGACGTGCACCCGTCTCGTTAATTCAACTCCGGTTCACGCGGTCGAGCCTCGCCGTCGTGTTTCCGTAAAACTCAGCAGTTCGTTCCACGCGGATTTACGCCCCGACGTGCATCCAAACAGAAATTGTTGTGCCATCCGTGCACTCGCGAATCGTGTCTCACAGACACTCGCAACCGCGCTATACACGCGCTCGTTCCGCTCTCACTGTGCGGCGACGGACATTAACGCCTCCGGGCGTCAGCAGCTTCACCCTCGCTGCACGCGAGTGGTGACCATCCTCAGCATTGCGTCATCGCGCCTCATAAATTGTGTATAAGAAACGATTGTGCAACCCGAATAAACTACTGTTGTGCATGATCAACTAAAAGCAGTGTCCGCTCATTCTCCGCACTCCGGATCCCTGTCGGGGTCGACTCGGCCTCCTCTTACGCCAATTGGCGAAGCCGGAGTTACGCCCGGCAACCAAATTCGCCAACAGTCTGCCACGTGTCGTTCTGCGAGATCGTTGGTACGCGAGTAAGCTATGTCGTGCTCGCGACACGCTGCGTCCAATGGATTAATACCCTGATCACCTCTTGCCAATCGTGTTTCTAAACAAGTTTCCGGACCACAAAATTGATAGCCGGGGATATGTAATTCGATCGGAAGTGCGTTTATCGCGCGATTCAACAGACCTCGACCTATCTTCGGTGACATTCGCCGCAGTTCTTTATCAACGGCGCGGGACCGTCGACGTGCGTTCGCTGACACGGCAAATTGTAATGCTCGTAACAACGACGATATTGCTGAACCTCCGAATCTGCCTTGATATGTTCCGGAAGCTTATCCCACAAATAATCTATGTAATTATAAAACTGTCGTAGTAGAATGACCTTTGGTATATACTTTAACTGCTCGGCGGTTAAATCGTAAATATCGCTGTTATCCGACTCGAGCAAAAACATTTTAAACACTGAGCATCTCAGCTCTACGCGCCTCTATAAATAGGCCAGCTTTCTCGATACTGTATTTCATTCGTTGTGGAGGGGAGGTAAAATGCGGTTCGTACGACAGTCGCGGACGATCAAAGTGACAAACTTTGACGATAAGATGCAATTAACGAAAGAGGTACGCAAACATGGAGACATGCTACCGATTTCTATACGCGGTATCATCTGCGGTCCATCGAATTGCGGCAAGACAAACGTCTTGATAAGCTTGCTGGAAAGTCCGCACGGTGTACGTTTCGAGAACGTGTACGTGTACTCGAAATCGTTGCAACAACCGAAATATCGATATTTGGAGAATATACTAACACCGATAGAAGAGATTGGCTACTTTACGTTCTCGAACAACAGTGACGTCATTCCACCGAGCAGGCGCTCCCGAATTCTATTTTTATCTTTGATGACGTGGCGTGCGACAAGCAGGATACGATAAGAGAATACTTTGCAATGGGCCGGCACGCGGACGTTGACTCCTTCTATCTTTGCCAGACGTATGCAAAGATACCGAAGCATTTTATACGCGACAACGCGAATTTATTGATTATGTTTAAACAGGATGGCACCAATCTGAAACACGTATACAACGATCACGTAAACACAGATATGTCTTACGATGATTTCATTAAATTGTGTCATACATGTTGGCGACAAAAGTACGGATTCGTGGTGATAGACAAGGACAGCGCGATTTCGAATAGTCGATACAGAAAAGGATTTAACGACTTTGCGATACCGTGACGTGGCTAGTTGTTGTCGACGCGTCGATTGAACAACATGGACAGCAGCGAGGAGATTAGAGAGCGCGAGAGGATAGCAAATCAAATTGCGAAAACGAGCGATTCGATTCGCAAAAAGTATCACGCCTTGAAAACCGGTAAAATGGAGGAAGAAATCGCGTTGGAGAGACACTTTAAGCCCATCATCGAGCCTCTGAGGCAGATTGCCGAAAACACCGTTGGCAAAGAATCTGATGTGTCGAAGATTGAGAATGAAACGGTGTGGGAAGACGAAGAGCCAAAGCTCAAACGAAAACGACCAAACACCTCGTCGGCGTGGGAAGACGAAGAACCAAATCTCAAACGAAAACGACCAAACACCTCGTTTAACGACTCTGTAATGGCTTCAACCCCGGTTACGTTGAAACGATCGATAAATGTGCCATCTAATTTGAGCGAAATAACCAAAATTTTACAACCGCGTAAAACGAAACGATCGAAAGATCCATTGAATGAACCACCGATAACCTCTGCGCCGTCCGTACAACCCACGATGATCGAATCACTCGCAAACGAGGAGGTTTTCGAAACCACGGATGACTCGCTCGTGACGTCCGTTCGACAGCAGTTGCAAACATCTGAGGGTCGAGAAACGTTGCGAGATCACTTGGGTCCATTGAGTCAAAAGTACGTCGGTGCAGTTCTGAGCGGCGATCGAGAAATCGATTTAGACACCGTGTACGGCGTTTATTTCAGCAACGATGGAATGATGCTCGGTAATAAACGTTTTGACGTGGACAACGCGGACAACATAATTATCGACGGTATACGATACGCTGGCACACGTGGTCTTTACGAGTTGATCTTTAAGAAATTTCCCAATAACGTGAACTACACGGAGGACGACAAGCTAAAGTACAGGAGCATTCTGTTGATGACGAATGCTCATAAACGCAATCATAATGCTCACGATCAATTAAATTAACAGGGGATACAAGTACACACAGATAATCGCACCGTTGATTTCGGGTAAAAAGGCTGGATAAGGTATACCGCGTGCCATGACATTAAACGACAACAAGATCGGCCATATAATTGCATCGCCGATTTCGGGTAAAAAAGCTGGAAAAGGTATACCGCGTACCATGACATTAAACGACAACAAGATCGACTATGTTCATTGGGACGATCCCAACGAGCTTGTAGATCGTCTCCGATTGCTCGAAGCTTCGCGCCTAGCGGGTAACAACGGTCACGATAACGAGATCCTGTCGATTATCGAGGAACTTCGCGAGGATGGATTTATTATAAATTAAATCGCGCGTCGACGTGTCATTCGATCAACATCGAAATGCCGATCAACAAGTTTGGTATATCGCTCGGAAGAGGCGGTGCGGAACCGTACTATCAATGGAGCGGATTAATCAGAAGTTACGTCCGCGATAACGCTCTTTGCATGGTCGCCACCGACTTTGACGCGAAATCGCGCAAAATTCGACGGATAGCGCCACCTGTAGATGATGGCGATGCCGCCAACAAACGATACGTGCAGCAGAGCGTGCAAATTTTGAAAGATCGACAAGATGAAATCGAGAGAAAGATGGTCGCATTCCAGAATAACGTGCAAATTACTCTAAACGAACTTCAAAAGATGATTCGAGATGTAATTGCGAATCATTGCGATTAGATAAGAACGTACATCTGATCTCTGCGTCAGTTGCGCGTCATCGTCATGGCTAGTAAGAAGCAATCGGCTGAAAAACGGCTGCTGGTGGAGGAATTACACGCTCCTGCGAGAAGAAATTTTACGCGAAGACGCGTCATAGTGCGCGGATACGATGATCTGTGGCAGGCGGATGTGGTCGAGATGCGTCCATACACGCGATTCAACAGAGGCCACCACTACATACTCACCGTTATCGACGTGCTGAGCAAGCACGCATGGGCCGTACCGCTCAAGGCCAAGAGCGGAATCGAGGTTACTACGGCGATTGCAAAAATAATTCGAGACGGCGGAAGATGTCCGAAAAATCTGCAGACTGACAAGGGGAAAGAATTTTACAACGCAAACGTGCAGAAACTCTTGAAGAAACATAATATCAATCACTATTCAACCTATTCCGTAATGAAGGCATCGGTCGTCGAACGATTCGATCGCACGCTCAAGAACGACATGTGGAAAATGTTTACGCGCAATGGAAATTACAAATGGATCGACTCGCTGCTGGGTCTCGAATCGGATTACAACGCGCGAAAGCATCGAACCATCGGCATGCGACCCATCGATGTTACCCCCGCGATCGCCGACAAGCTCCTAACAACGGCGTACAGTCACGTAAAGATCGCTACTTCCCGCGCGATTCAAAGTTGGCGACTCGGTACGCGTGAGTAAATTCAAGACAATCTTCGAGAAAGGATACACGCCAAATTGGACCACGGAGGTTGTTAAGATCGTCAAAGTGCAGAAAACTAATCCCGGATGTATCTACTGGAAGATTTCCGTGTAAGATATATACAATCAAACAAAGGGGAAACGCCGTAATCGGTCAGGCTGGATCTTGCTTTGTCCGATCTATGATAAATTCTTGAGTGAGTTTATGTAAGTGGTTAGGATGGCGGACCACGCGGTTTACCAAAGTCGTTAATCTCATACTTATTATTTATATATACAAAAGACGTTTTCCTTATACTAATTTATTACACATATACATATATCATTGTGAGACGCACGGATGAGGATCCATTTTCGAATCCTAGCTGGGTGTTAGTTTTTCGCAACATTTTCTTTATATCCCCTGTATCCGTCCTATTGATTTAATATAATTAAATGATATCAATTTATTGTGTGATTGTAATCGTTCTGGCTTTGGTTGAGACTGCGTTATGACCGTTGGTAACGGCGCGTGGTCGCATGGCAAAGAGTGTACGTAGAAGTCACTCAAGAATTTAATATTTATTCGGACAAGCAAATCCGTCCTACCGATTAACGGCGTTTCCCTATGTTTGATGTATATATCTTACACGGTCGTATATCTCATACTATTGTTTACAATTGTATTTTATAATGCCCCCATGGCAGCGTCTCGGTAAACCGGGTATAATGTATCGTTTATCGTCGTACGGACTTAGAGCGATTTTCGTTTCGGACACGGTGTACACCTCGTGTTGTTTGATCTTATGCAAACCTGCTGTCGCGTCATTTCAATTTCGTCGCGCAGACACCGCGTGTAATCGTCGAACGTTATCGACCTGGCTACGACGTTACTCTTAACACCTTTAGCCTTTTTCGTATCTTTCTTACCGTCGACTCGCAAGGCGTACATCTTTGCTCTGAGCCCGACGAATTCGGTCATTATCGCACCGTTGTTTTCGTCCTTCATCAAACCCGGAATTTTTTTATTCGCGAGTGGGATACCGTACGCATTATCGATCGCGTAATCGCTAGTGTCAATCTATTAATGTGGCGCTTCATGGTATTTATACGTCGTCGCACTCGATGTGATAAATGAGACTGTCCGTATCGGTGTACGTGACTTTACACTTGTCGCGATACAACGGTAACATGTACTCGTGATGAAATTCATACAAACATGTCTTGGATATATCGAGGATGCACATACCCACGTAGATTGGTTTGTCGAATTTCACCTCGAGTTTTCGCATTTCTATTGCTACTAGATTCTCCGAAAAGACGCTTCGACTGTGAAAATTTGTTTTCGCAATCATTGCCTCCGCGCCGTATCTACCCTCCCAATGAGTCACGAGTCGCACGTCAATGATGCGCACATTCTCCATGGTTTTGCCAAACACCGCGTTGTTCATCAATTTGTATAATTTTTCTCGAAATCATTCTTGGCCAATGTTCTAAATTGCGTATTGAGTTCTATGTAATCGCGAAGCCATGGAGATTGCGCGAATTTCAATACGCGGTGAATCTTTGTGACGCGAAGGCCGTGACGAGTACACTGCTGCAGGTTGCGATAATGTATGACATAACGTTTCTTATCGTGTAATGTTGCGAGGAGCTTGTCCTGCCGCTTACCGGGTGGTTTATCGCGCGTCGGACAGAACGGTAGGTCCGTGTGCGAGTCGTGAAGATGTTGCGGATACTCGAGATCGACTTCGAGAATGTAGCCTATCGAGGAATCCAACGCGACATCCATAACATTAAAATCGGTTACGTCGTCGACCCATCGAAAATCTGCGTAAGGCAATGGTTGACACATTGCCCAGCCGTACAAGTTGTTTACATCGAAATACATCAGGTACGACGATGGTTTCGATGGATCGTACGACTGCATGTACTTGTTGTTGGCCAGCGCGTATCTGTTTGAACATTGACTCAAACCGCCGCGTATACCTCGTTCGATAAACATGACCATGTCAATGTCGGTGAGCAGTTCGAAATTGATACGCGTATGCTTCAACATAGCATCCCACGTAAAACCCGGCAGAGTATAATAATACGCCGGATCGAGTCCATAACTCGCGACGCAGCTATCGCGAAAATTTTCAAAAATATCGGCCAACAGCAAGACATCGGTTTTCAGATACAAATCACTGTAGTCACCGATGTTCGAATGAAGAACCGCTGCCAGACGTTGACGGCGTGCGCGTAATCGCTCTCGGATACGCGGTGTCACCTGTCAATGAACTGAAAAACGAGTCGCGCGGTGGTAAGCACGAGTCGTCCAACTTTTCGACGCAGTCAATGTACTCGTAAGGAAATACGCCGTTTCGTGTCAGCAAATCAAAATTTTCTGCGGATAATGTACAAAATTCGCGTTGCAATATTCGCAGTTTATCCTTGGTGAGATAAGATGCCAATTTGTCGAGACTAGCGGTGAGAAACTTGTATGAATCGATAAATCGTAATTTAACGCAAGTTTTCTCATTTTTATCCTCGGTGTTTTTAACATTTTTTGTAAACGAAATGTATTTTTCTTTTGTGATTGGAAGCAAATCTACACGTCCTTCGTACGCTGTTGCTATTCCGTTTATAAAAATGCGCGTCGTAGCCTGATAAATTGTGGAAAACTACGGGAATGCAATGCGAATCTTTGTAATTTAAGTTACAATTAGAATGCGCGGGACCTCTGTACCGACCGGTCAGGTGACAATGATCGCGTACTCGCACGTCGTCTGGCTCGAACGGTTTTTCGCACACGTGACAGTGCGTTGCGTTGTTAAATTTTTCCCACTCGTCTCGCGTGAAATCTGCCATGGGTACATTAGTAGACAAGAATGATCTTACATTGTGAGCTAAACGTCTTAGCTCCTCGGCGAACCACGCAACGCAATCCTTATCGCGACGAAACCGATACAATGATAGCGAGTCGTCGTACGAGCAACGCACGTAGTACCCTATGCTAAACACGCGATGATGTTGATACGTGTACCTGGACGTTTCCGGATCCGCTTCCATCTTCTCCAGGGTGCACTCGAGGTCGGCGTACACGACAAACGGAACTCGTTCCTTCCTGTTGTGGTTCTTAAAGGCCAACCACTTGTCGTTATCGCTCGGTAACTTGATCGCGCAGTCGTTCATCTCCCGACAGTCGACGGTGTGGGCTTCCAATTTCTCGCTTGTGTAGAAGTAGTGCAAACATCTGTAAATAATGAAATTTTTTATACATCTTTCACGTAAAATTATTTTTATTATTATTAGGATGTATACTCACCGATCGCAAAAGTATTTCCGACTATGGTGCGTGCTTAATTGCGAGCTCACGAGGCGGGATAGGTTCTTGATGCATGCAAAATGCCCCACGTTGTCGTTATCTACGTACAGCAGATTTACATGTCTGTCCATCTTTCTGTCGGTGAGGCGTATTGGCAGGATAGTAAGTTTCTTGTTTTTCTCAATGCTGTAGACGTTGATTGATATATTGTTGTGATTTTCAATTTTTTAATTTGATCCAACGTCATTGGAAACTCAATATCTGGAGATTTAGCACCCGACGTGTAATGTGGATACGATTTTCCCGATCTGCATGTCTTTCGGCTGGATGCAGAGCAGCCACCACTGACCATGCGAAACATGCATTGTCGTTGGATCGCACGTTTATCACCGCTCTCTTCATTTTAATTTCTCGCGGTATTTCCACAAAACACCCCGCGTGCAATGGATTATATTTGTTTACATTTACCGTTAAATTAAGTATACGCGACAACGCCCACCCGCTATCACGTTCCTGGAATTCCTCCAGCGATGCTAGGGTGGGCTCGATAACCTGTCGCTTGTACCACTCGTGCAGATCAGACTCACGAAAGAGTTCATAGTTTCTGGTAGCGATACTTTTATTCGTTTGTCACCAGCCACAAATTCACCGTTAAACACTGTGTTTATTTTTACATTGTCATGCCGTTGCATGACGTTCCGCACACGATCGAGTACAATGTCCCTCGCATCTTCGAGAAATTGACGAGGTTCGATGTGTTTGGAATTTATTGCCACACCAGTCAGTATACGGCTTTCAAAAGCCGTATCTATCTCGCGCCATCGGAGTTCTGTCTCACTCGCACCGTATCCGGCACCCACATGCACGAAACGTTGACGTACCGAGTCTTTCAGACCTTCGAGTCGTGCGATACAAGCGACCAACGACTGTCTAAGACCGATGGATAATCGTGGCCGTTTAATTCGGCTTTGTTCTTCCAACGATTCGATAAACTCGTCGCATCGTTGCTCCCACGCGGTAAAGTCTTCCCGCGAATTTAAAAGGGTGGATTGCTCCAACAACTCTTGCTCCATGTTATTGCACGATCCTCTTTCAACACAATTTTGGTACTCGCGACTTCCAGTCCTCGACTACTGAGCGTATTCCCCCAGATTATCTATTTTATACCTCACTAATGATGCATCGTTTGCTTTTTTGTCATATCAAATTTCACCGTGATCTCAGCAGCCGTACATCGAACAGAAAATGCAAGATTTGCAGTTTTGCACGTGTGCGATGAAATCATCGCGAGACACGTATGTTCTTGAAAACAATAACGCGTCATTGACTTATGATGAATTGATCTGTATAACTGCAGCAGCCGTACATCGAACAGAAAAATGCAAGATTTGCATTTTTGCACATGTGCGATGAATCCATCGCAATGTGTCCTTGAAAAAGATATCATGTCATTGACTTATGCGAAATTGCAAAATTTGCAGTTTTGCACGTGTTCGATGAAATCATCGCGAGACACGTCGCGACATGTTCTAGAAAACAATAACGCGCCATTGACTTACGCGAAATTGCAAATTTGCAATTTTGCACGTGTTCGATGAAATCATCGCGATGTGTCCTTGAAAAAAGATATCATGTCATTGACATGCAAATTTAATTACGCTGCGATTTTATCCTCAGGTTTATTTAAATAGATTAAAGTTAATAAAAATTATCCAAAAAATAAGATACTGTTGAGGGAGAGAATGAATACGAGCTACGAAGAGGAATAGAGAGACATCGCGCGCGAGGGAGAGAGAACGCGAACGGGTGGTGACGGGAGCGAGAGGGACCGCGCGAACGGTGAAGAGATAACAGGGAGAAAGACCGCGGCGGGAGCGCACCGTGTGACGTCACGCGGCCGACGCGGCCGTCGCACCGCGCCGTCGCACCGCGGCCCCTCACCCTGCGGACCCCTCCCCCGCGGCGCCCGAGAAGGCGGCCCCCTCACCCCGCGGCGCGACCGGAAACGCGGTACCCCCCCTCCTCACCCCGAGGCGCGACCGGAAACGCGGTACCCCCCCTCCCCCCATCCGCGGCGCGACCGGAAACGCGGTACCCCCTCCTCACCCCGCGGCGCGACCGGAAACGCGGTACCCCCCCTCCCCCTCATCCCGCGGCGCGACCGGAAACGCGGTACCCCCCCCCTCCCACCGCAGCCGAAACGCGGTACCCCCTCCCCCTCACCCCGCGAACACCCCCCCTCACCCCCCGCCGGCGGGGGACCCCCCTCGCCCCTCACCCCCCCTCGGAGCTCCTGGGTTAAAACGCCCATAGTTTACCTACTCATCTTATTCTCGGAGATGTCTCCGTCTCGGTTTCGCTTTCCCGGGTGATAGGTTTGACGCCTACCCTATTTTACCGTGTACTAAGTGTTAGATATTGCGTATTTTATGTTTCGTCTCGAAGAAGACGTCCGTGTCGATTTTCTTTACCGTTGATGCTACTTCGACGCCGACCTATGTGCGACGCCTACCAGGTGTCGGAGATCGATATTTGGTCGCTTCTCCCTGTGGAAGATGCCTGGATCCCGATTTCGCCAACGCGCAATCGGACTTTGACGCCGACCTACGCGCGACGTATACTACGTATCGGAGATCGATATTAGATCGGTGTTACCCGTAGAAGATGTTCTCCTTCGGACTTTGTAAACGCGTAGTCGGACTTTGATGCCGACCTACCTGTACGGTGTACCAAGTGTCGCGCATCACCCTCGCGTGACTTTTCTTTGAAGATTACGTGTGGCTCTGGCGAAATTTTCGCGCTTTTAACGCCGATTCGCGCGTCTACCAAAGAAACGGAAAACTTAACTCGCGCCTGAGCCTAACGAAATAAAAGTTTGAATCGGCGGTTTTCTAACCTAATTACCGCGCATTACGCGTTATGGAAAAATAGCTTCGCAGGCCGTACTCTAATATACTCGGCGGTTATATATGTAACTTACTTACTAACTTAATGTCGCGTCAGACGAGGTTCGCTATGTGATATAATGGAAAAACTGAAATTGTTTATTATATCTAAAATAAAACAAATTAAACTCATATGTGAATAATCCTCCTGCGCGCCCTTCTCGTCCTCGGAACGCCTAGTCTACTTGGGCTGTGTTCCTTTTTTTACTGACAGTGCTGTCGAAATGATGCCATAACAGTGCACTGCGGAAGCCGTTCCAAATTGATTTCAGTCTGGCAGCACAATTGTGACGTCGTATTTCGGAACAACTTGGAGTGCACTGCAAAACTAACCTTTTGAACGTAACCAAACGTGTGCAGAAGACTAGAAAAAAATGAAAAGAACGACAATGTTAATATGCTGCACAATCGCAGAAATATTATGTGAAACAGTAGTAGTGACAGTTCCGATGAAGATGAATTGCTAATTTTATATATCCTTCCGTAAAAATTAATCGACCGCGCATCAAAAATTATTTAGATATCGTTCATGAATATTCTAATGCAGAATTAAAAGTCACTTTAGGTAATGTATAAGTACTAACATAATATTTGGTTGCTTTTATATTGCTATATTGCCGCAAATTATTATTTAAAAAGAAAGACATTTTTTTAGAAACATTTTTTAATTGCAGGATTTCCCGTAGAGTTTTTTATTTTTTATTAAATATGATGAACCAAAAACATTGTTAAACAATCAGAAAGATTTGGGCGAAAAACTTTTTCTGCAGAGGGACAATTGTTGGTAGCATATGAACTATGGCAACACGGATTCTTACAGCAAAAAATACACTGAGTAGACAGATATTAAATTGTGATTATTCCCTATTTAATAAAATTATTCTATTCTAATAGATCAGTTTGTGGTCGATTTAACATTGGACGAGCAACTGCTTGGCGTGCTGTTAGAAGAGTTTCTGCAGCTATTTACCGTTTAGCACCTCAATATATTAAGTGGCCAAATGAGGAGAAAGCTCAATATACCTGGACCAATATTGAACTGTAATATTCCGAAAGTTGTAGGTGCTATAGATGGCACACATAAAGAATAATTAAACCTAATAAACACGATGAAAGCTATATTAATCGTAAAGGTTATCACTCGATGCAATTGCAAGTAAGTAAAATTAAAAATAATATCTAAACTCGCGAATGCAGTATAATAAATTACAGAAAAAATGTACACAATAATAAAGGAAATATAATGGAATAAAAATTACTAATCAATATATATTAATGTGTTTAAATGCATTTCTATTTTGTTCTTTTGTTATAGGTAATATGTGATTCAACATTGAAATTTATACATTGTTATGCAGGACAACCAGGATCTGTTCTGACATGCGTGTTTTCCGATTGAGTGGTTTCCAAGCAATGTGTACAGATAATTATTTTCCTGCAGATAGCCATATAATAGGTGATGCTGCATACACTTTACAAAACATGTCATGGTACCGTTTAAAAATAATGGTCACTTGACAGATGCGCAAATAAATTTTAACAATTACATATGTCCTGCTCGTGTAATGGTGGAGAGAGCTATTCGATTATTAAAAGGACGTTTTCGTAGCTTACTAGATAAATTACACATGAGACGAATAGACTTGATATCAAAATACATTATAGCATGTTGTGTACTACACAATATTTGCATTTTAAATAACGATTTCATAGATATTCCTATATTATAGAGGAAAACGATAGAAATGTACTTACAATTTGTAACAAAAAATCGTAGAAACAGTTTTAAAAAAGATTTTGCAAGGAAAACTTAAGCTTTCATGTTAAGAAGTCGAAAATTTCGCACGTGGAACGACGGGCCATGCGGCCCATAGCGAGAGAGATTACCGCGACGCGACGCTGCTCACTGATTTCGGAACCATATATATATATATATATATATATATATATATATATAAGATTGTATTATAAAACGGAAAAGAACTTGTTTATTCTATTATTATGAGGTAAATTAACATTTGTTAATATTATATATAATATATATATATTATATATAATATATATGTAAATATATATATATATATGGGTCATT